>BGPR01036852.1:0-15359 GCA_013235015.1 Araneus ventricosus
GACGTCATAACCTTTAATTTGAAATAAATTGTAGAAATCGGTTGAGTGGTTGAGGCTGGCGGACTCGGTAAAGATTTTTACCGCATTATTTTCACTACATAGATATGAGTAAAAATCTATTTTAAATAACATTTTTGAGAAGTTTAAACAAGTCACATAACGATCTTTAAATGAGAAGACAGTTTTTATAAATAATACAAGGTGTCATTGACTAATCCAGAGTTTTGTTCAGAAAGGGTGGTAAGGTCTTAAGAAATTTGTATCGTCGTGAATTCATGGCTTATGTAAGTCAAAACACGCTAACTTTACTCCCTTGACAATAAGCATCAAAAAGAACATTACAATACTTTTGATAATTTGATAAAAAATAGAAAATGCTAGCTAAAAATTGTTTCGACCGCGTTAACACTACAAGTACGAGTGAAATGACTACAAAAGCTGGAAAATTTTTGAGTCTGTCATGCCAGGAAGCAATGTTGCCACGTTTTATTTTTAAAAAGATATTAAGAACAAACAGTTATAGTGATTTTATAAAAATCCAGAATTTTGGTTTTGCTCTGAAGATCTACAGCCCATAGAATCATCCCCCCGTATTCGCCACTCCAAGGTGACCATAAATTATTCACCATATAATGATTTGTTATAAATGTAGGATATTACCCGTAAAGAATAATTTCTTCACTGAATAAAGAAGAATGTGAGAGCTAGATTAATTTGTTTGGCGATAGATGGAGCCAGAGTTCTGCTCTGTACGAACTACGAGCAGCGCCCTCTTTCTCCCTAACAAAACCAGACTGCACGCTGAGAGCAGCGCAGCACACCACAGACATCCGTCATATTAACAAATCTCTCAATCCCTGTGTTGTGAGTTTTGGCGCAATAAAGCCGCCCGATCTCCAGGTTGTAAGTAACTATGTCCCGTCTAACTTTCCTTATGGCCCTCTAATCTATAAATCTCTAATACCGTAATATTCTTAACCTGTAACATCTATCCCTCGCTCCATTAGTTAAATATGAAAATTCTCAACATTCTCGTTAACTTTTTGTGTATATATCTCCCCCCCCCTCCGTAAATTCTCCCTATAGTACTTTAATAAATGTTTTTGTATTTAACTTGAAGTCTACTCATTTATTTTATGTAAACTTTTGTTCTAAATTTAATGTAATAAAACCCCTTAAATCCCCTAGACATAAACCCGAACTACTTACCCCTTAAAGGTAACCCTTCCGTGGGCATTTTGTTTATTGAACGGAATATCGCATAAATAATTCAGAATTAAATATAAGGAAACGGTTTTACTGAATTTTAGCTAGCAATTAAAAATTTCTACATTAATATACTTCATCAGGAACAACTAATGGTACTCGGAAAATATCAGGTGTGTTCTATCTAGTGGTTTTAAGCATTTTCAGAGTCATTGTCACCATAACTTTTTTAGTTTAAATCCGGTCACTTTGGGGAGGAGGTTAAAGCCTTGGAGAAGGGAGGGTCAATGTATGGTATAAAATTCTAAATGCTGCTTACTACCCTCTTTCATGACACTGGTACTGAGTTTGATTACGTGAAAAAATTTCAGACGTCAGAATGCAAAGAATACACATCTTTTATTAATATTTGGTAATTCAAAATTATAGTAATGAAACACAGAATTAAAACAAAACTGCCAAAGCTTTTCAGTTTTAGTTTGAACTGAGGCCTGGATACAGGGGATCAGCGAATTTCAAATCAACCAATGGATGTAGAAAGTGTAACCAAAGAATTTTCTTTCATTGGCAGAACGACGTCGGCTTTTTCGAATACGTCAGATTTTCTCAATTGCAACCAAACACAGAATTAAAACAAAACTGCCAAAGATTTTAAATTTTAGTTTGAACTGAGGCCTGGATGCAGGGGCTCAGCGAATTTCAAATCAACCAATGGATGTAGAAAGTGTAACCAAAGAATTTTCTTTCATTGGCAGAATGACAAGCTTTTTCGAATACTTCAGCTTTTCTAAATTACAACCAAATTTCTCTCTCTCCGTATTCATAGGCATAAATCCGGACATTAGTCCGGAAGCGGGCTGGAAATCCAGGACGTATTTTAACACTAGGTATCCTCTAAGAAAGAAGTGGAGTTCTGTGGCAGAATGACGTCAGCTTTTTTCGAAAATGATTTTCTCACTCAACCAAACATTGATTAGTCCGGAAGTGTGCTGGAAATCCAGGACGTACTTTAACACTAGGTATCCTCTAAGAAAGAAGTGGAGTTCTGTGATATCGGCAGAAAATTGGGGCGCTGGAAATGATCGATCTCTACCAGGAATGGCGTCAGAGTCTGCCAGACAAGGAGGCTTCCTGCTGCACGGGGGGAGTGGTGTAACGAAATTGGTCTCAAATTTTCGTGAGATACTTTTTTATGAACTTGTTGGATACTCCGTTGCGTAAACGGATACAAACATTTTCCCCATCTGGGGGCAAATCATCCCCGACATGGGGCCCTGACGCCTCCCCTGATTTCTACCAATGCACCAATATGGGAACATTTCCGTACATGGCGCCATTTTTTCTGTGAAAAAACAAGTTCCTCTGTTGCCATTCGCAAAAATGAGAACAAATGAAATTCCTGCAAGTTAAGATTATTTCTATATAAATCATTTCTTCACAATTTGTATAATTACGTCTCAACCTAATGTTGTTATCCGGAAAATAATTTCTGTATACCCTGGAGTATTGGATCTCAATTTCGGTAAATTTAATCTCAAACTATTGAGATTTTAAAAAATGATAGATCCAGGTACCCGTTTTGGTAAGAAATCACAATTACGCTTTGTTGTTTTTATGTGGAGGCTAAATAAATACGGCAGTAATTGATTGTCAGAATTATAAATTTGATACTTGTTGTGGTTAGAAATAAACAAAACGAGAAAAGGGCTTTTTAAAACTTTTGAGATGTAACGAAAATTTAATCATTAATAAACAAAACAATTGCCAATGAATCATAATAAAAAGGATTATGACTCGGTTGAAGACGTCAAATATTCATGTATAACTATAATACTTGGTAGAATATCGCATTAGAATCTCAGGAGAACAACTTTTAAGAACTGATTATTTCAAAAACTTTTTAACCCTTTGTACCACTAATTAACTACTAACAAATTTGCAATTCTATTTTTCAGTTATTGGATGAGGTTTGGAGCAGAAAAAACCCAGGAAAGAGATATTTTTTAATTAGTGAAAATAACTTCATTAATTAAATTAGTAATTGAGTTTTTTGATTTCTACCTTCAGCTGTTATCTACTGCGTTCTGTTGAACCTATATTCATTATGTTTCTACGAATTCCTTCAAACAAAAAGACCATATTACAAAGATATATGCGTGATTAAAATGGGATTTTTAAGTACCGTCGGGATAAGTAATATTTTGGCACTATCTCATTAATATCATCAAACATGATCTTCAGAGAAACATATTCTGCAGCACCGTAAAGTTCAGATAGCTCTTGCCTGTCGATATTTATTTGATTTAATTCGGTAGGATTATTTTAGCCAAATTATAGAAATGAGTCCACATGTTATACCTTGAGTAACAGAGAATTTGTCAGAACGAACAACTTTCTTTAAGAAATAAAATGAAATAATGTTTCGTTACTTGAACTGCTTTTTGAAATTCTTGGAAGTGATTCTGAAATATTTGTTCATAGTTCGAAACGTATTCTTTTCAGTGTGCCTATAGCGAATAAAACTTCCTTCTTAAAACTAAGTTCTGTTTTAGAGACGACCCTAATGCAGTTGAGTGCAAATGTAAAAATAAATTGTAGGGATCTAGTCTGTTTTAGAAATACACCTAAAACCTCTATTGTATGTTTTGCAGCTGAACACATTACATCGATATAAGAGTAAATAGAAAACATCTTTAAAGCCGAAACGGCACAAGAAACACTTTTTTCTACAAGAGACAGTTTAAAAATTGGATTTCAATACACCAAAAGAAATAATATTAAGGAAGCAAGTGAATTTATATTCAGCAAGCAAGTGTTTTGAACCAAAGAATATGTTAGAATTTTCGTAAATGGGAAATGAAAATATTTCAAAAATTTCTCAGGAGAATAAATATTCATTCGTTTCTGCAAAAAAAATTTTAAAAGCTTTCCATTTATTTAATCATTCTTCGAAAAACCAGTAAATATGCTTTTAGAAATGTCAAAGGCTGCAAGCTGTAAAAATGGTGCATTTTTATTTCTTCGCTACATTTCATCGTATAATGATTTTAATATAATTTCTCAAACTTTTTTTGATAAAAACTTTTCTTGATACCAGCCAAGATCTCCAGAAATGGTAAAATCATTTTTCAAATACCATAAATACTCTTTCTTTTATAAACAAGGAATTTTGCTTTACAAATTCACCTAATATTATATTAGTAGAGCGATATGCGCTCTATTCACGATATATAAAATATTCAGTGCCGCATTTTTGAACTTTTATTTTGTCTTATAACAATCTAGGCTTCCCCCAAGAATCGCGAGGGAAGGTTTTTGCTTTTTCGGTTTAGATTCTTTTAAAATGACAATTTTTCTTTTCTTTCTTTCCAATAAGGAACACTCTAAAATTCGAACACAATCCAGAACACTGGCTAGGAGGAGTGTTATGAGGGATTTGGATACAATCCAAAAAATAAATTAAAACAACTAATAGACAGTGAAATAGTCAATTATAAAAAATTCTAAATGAAAACTGAAATAGTTAAAGGAGCATAAATAAAATATTTTGCACTTTTTTCACCATTTTTTTATCAAGCAGAATCAACTGATAAAACAGTAATGTTGAATTTTATAAAAGTTGAATATCATGAATACTCATGTACACTTATAAATTAAATACATACTTTAAATCGAATTTCAGAGATAACTATTCTAAGATTCAAGTTTAATATATATCAATTTATGCAAAATTCCTCATCATTTAGCTTCCCGTAGAGTGTACCGAAATTCTCCAAATTGCAATGCCGATATCTTTTTGAATATTAGCGGTATTTAACTGAGTTTTATATAAGTTACCTTATATATCTAGCTCTGAAGTAATGAGAAAATACGCTATGATTCGCGCATGCGCAGTAAAAAATTATTTACATCAAATGCTCATATTCAAATGTTTTATTTCAAATTTTAATGCAATGCTTCTTTTACATAATGTCAATTATTCTGTAAGTTTCGTACAATTTGGATGAAAGCTCTGCATGTTATAAAAAACAAGCGGAAAAATTTGGAATTTTTTAAGAAAACCTCTACATCTTCTCGAAAATACGTGCTATTTTTATGAAAATACATGTAAGTTCTAAGCACAACAAGCATAACCATTAATGGAATTTACATTTACTTATCAGCTTTCTGTGGAACAGGATGGGTCAAAATCTATTTTCGCTTTCATCCCTTTCTGGTGAACCCCTAATTGCCCTCTTTACGGAATCTTCACTGTAAAATGTGAGTTAAGGCGATAGTACGTCCCACGATTCTCAGCAACTTACAGCGAACCATAGTATCCTTATTAACTCAAATCTTATATCATCTTCACTATTTTGAATTATTTTTGGACATAAGTGTAATTCAGTATCTGTCTCTTAGACAGGAGAAATAATAGCGCCAGAATCACGTTACCCGGTTTTACTCAAATCTCCCCTACTTCAATTTATTTTCTGATTAATCGCTTTTCCTTAGAAATTCAATTTGAAATATAATTCAAAGATTTCTTTCGCATCAGGTAGATGTATGCGTACAGTTGATGATAATTGCAAAATAGAGAAGGTCAGATTACTTCAAACGTCTTGCGATAGATCATAATTTATTTCGTAAATGCACAGAGATCTTAAAACGTGGATAAGCAATACCTCCATTTAAATAATTTGTTATGAAACCTAAATCTTTTCATCAAAAACCTATATTTTTTTACTTCAATTTATTTTCTGATTAATCGATTTTCCTAAGAAATTAAATTTGAAATATTATTCAAGGATTTATTATGCAAAAGGTAGATGTATCCGTACAGTTTATGATAATTGCAAAATATAGGTCAGATTACATCAAGCGTCTTAACAAATTCTCTTTGCGATAAATTATAATTTATTTCTTAAAATTACAGAGACATGGACATTTTAAAACATGGAAAAGGGATAACTCCATTTAAATAATTTGTTATGAATCCTAAATGTTTTAATCAAAAATCTATATATTTTACTTCAATTTATTTTTAGATGAATCGCTTTTTCTAAGACTCTAAATTTGAAATACCATTCAAGAATTGATTACGCAACAGGTAGATGTATGCATAAATTTGGTGATAAATGTAAGATAGGAAAAGTAAAATTTCTTCAAACGTTTTAACAAATTCACTTTACCTTAAATTATAATTTATTTCGCAAATGTACAGAGATTTTAAAACATGGAAAAGTAAGAACTCCATTTAAATAATTTGTTATGAAACCTAAATGTGATCATCATAAACCTGAATTTTTATAATTCAATTTATTTTCAGATTCTTTGCTTTCTGTAAGAAATTAAGTTTAAAATGTCATTGAAACAACGATCACACAACGGGGAGATGAAGGCATACAGTTGTCGATAAATGTGATAGAGGATAAAAACAAATGTCCTGAATATTTCTTTTGAATCTATATTTGAATTGACCTTTCTCTATATAGGTGGATCACTAAACAAACATTAATATAGGAGATAAATTAAATAAAGTAGAATAAAAGTATTTCTTAGTGTATATTTATCCTATCAAACATAAGGATATACTTAGATAAAAATACGATATCCTAATTTATTTTAATAAGTGTTAATTACTATTTTTTCAAAAGAGTATTCTCTCAACAGATGATTCGCTTGATGATATATATTTCTACATTCTGACAGAGGTGTTGTTTTGGGCTAATAAAGCAGTTTCTGGATCTTATTTTAGGTTTATGTATTTTAAAAACGTTTTCCCTTTCAAAACAGTTTTAATGGAAAACAAAATAATAAGCAAAACTTACTTCAGATAAATCTTCACATTTATCTGTAGTATATCACTGATAGGTGAAGCATATAGCGAAATAAGTGGGCTAATTATGTTTAGAAAATGATTTATAAGATCTATGTTTTACAAAATAAATAATGGATAAAAAAACTGTACAAAGTATGAATGAATGCAAATATAAATGTATGATTGATGAAAACGTTTGATCGTATGAAAAGAGATATGAAATTTTTAAAAAAATGTCAGATTTCAGAACGAAAAAAAGATACCAAATACGTTCTTCAGTCGATTTCCTTTAAATGTTATGACAATTCCTAACAAACAAAATATTAAAAATAAATGCGATAAGGTATCTGAAATCATCACACCTGCATAAATTTTGATGTAAACTCTATTTATTTAATTTATGTCATTTTGGCTAACCAGTACCTTCATTATACTCAACGATATGTTACGAACGTTAGACAAGTTAACAAATTATCTTCGCAATTATGGTTTACTATTTGTTTATGTTACCGTCAAAGCGTGTAATTCAGTTATTTCATAATATAACTAGGTATTCAACTAATTAATTTTTGAAATACCTTGTTATTCTGTGAAATAACGAATTCCACGCTTTAACTGTAACTTGTATATTTTTCGAATTCTTTGCAAGATATTTTCATAAATAAAATTATGAAAAATTGATTCCTCCACCACTAACATCGGCACCAAACAATTTCCAAAAGGAAAAACGCTTTTTTAATTGAATTTCAAAAACTTTTCATAATAAATATCAAAATTGTTTTTTCTCGCAATTATTTGTTATTTTTATCTAAAAGTAGAAACGGCTGTTTTTTCTACTAAAGAACTTTTCCTTCTCATTCAGAAAATCTATAAACTAAATTAAAAATTATGTTTTAAAAAACATGAAATACAGAAAGCATATTCTAAAGAAAATATTAACACCAGAAAGTACATTTTTACTTTTAAATTTGAATGATCTGAAAAAATAATTCGGCAGGATAATGAGTATTTGCATTTATAATAAAGACAAATTCATGATCAGAATCAAATAATAGAAAAAAAAAACAGTGAATCCTTCCAGAAATGAATGGATTTCTTTGAGAATTCATTTACTAAAAAATAAGATGGCGCAATTTTTGAGATTGAGTTTATTTACGGATCACTAGCCACTCAAGTTGTAAAAAGTCTTCGCTTATCCAGTAATAAAAATTTGCGGATTCGCATTTTGAATTTCATTTTGAAGATTTTTTCTAAATGAATCCTTTTTTACTTTTTTATGATTATGGAACTAGAATAAGGTACTCGACATTAAAAAAAAAATTAATTATTTTTAAGTACAAATGCATTCAAGCGCATGAAATATCTTCAGAATTCAAGTTTGTTATTTCCGGAACAAAAAGAAGATGTTTCGTACATATTTCTAACTTGCTTTCGGCGCTGTACAATAAATTCTGAGCCAAAAAAATGAATTTAAGGTGTTTACTAGTTAAATGTCAAATCTATGCATTTTCAAATGAATGATTAAATTTAAAAATCGTGTCCATAGCCTTAGATATCACAGTGAAGAAAATAGGATATCCTGCAGGAAATTATGTGCTTTCTTAGCTTTGACTATATGGAAATAATTATAACAAAAAGAAAAAAATGAGGCTCGTGAGTTTACTATTTATAATTAATCCCCAGAATGCCTCAAAATTCCTTTCAAAATTGCACGGCATAATATCTAACCTTAAGTTTCTTAACGTCAAAAAAATGATATAATGCACGAAATTATATGGCTTAAATTACGTGGCTATATCACGAATTTCGTGAAATATCCACGAAAGGAAACCATGACCTGGTTTAAAATCTATGTTCCACCCTTAATAAAAAACCTAATATGCAGCAAAAGATCAGGCCGTGTATTCCTTACAAAACTGGCTTAATTGTAATGCGAACGAATACCTCAGCATGTTGTGTGACCCATCATTATTAAAGCAATCTCCCTATTCCTACCAGATTTCCCTATTTAATATGTTGTACCTAAATAAAGAACGAAATTTTTCCAGCCGATTTCTCATCTTCGTACTCAAGGTAGTCCTAGGTAGAGATGGTTTAGTTTTATGCCCCTTTTTGAAGCTATGAAAGGGGTAATTTGAGACGGCCCCCTTCATTTTGAACCGGAGAGTTTTTCGGAGCATTTCGGACGGCCGTCGTCTTTTGTTGTAAGGGACGACTGGACGTTTCCGTATCGATAGAGTTAATATTTTATTCCCAGTTTGTCTAGCAACTAGTTTGTCTCTTACAATCACTTCGTGGATAATTTAAATAACTTATATTTATGTTTCATCCCATGGCTGATATGTATAAATGATAATAAGCAAATACGAACAAAAAGAAACCCACTGACGACTCTTTCATTGACTTGAAAAGGGAGAGAGTACTTTCGATTTTCGTCTCCAAGATCCCCGTTTCAGAACATTAATATTAGACTTCCTCTTTTTTAATATTACTGTACAGAACATAAACGCTCGAATTTCCAAATTAATTCCATGCAAACATCGCTACCTTCTGAAATTCTGATGAATAATTTCCTGAGTAGTTTAAATATTTAATTGAAAAAATTGTTCATGAAACGTTTTTTGAAAGTTCTGGCATTATTTAGGAGATTGGTTGGTAAGATGTGTGTGTGTGTGTGTGGTGTGTGTGTGGAGTGTGGGTGGGTGGGTGGTACTCAGGTTGTACCAAGTATTACAGTTTTTTAACTTGGGGATATCCTTCTCTTCAAATATGAAGTTTACCAGGAAGTTATTCCACGTTTTCAGAAGTAAATCATGTCACATAATAAATATTTCAAAACCTTCCTCCCATTTGCCATCCTTAAGTTTCTCCGTACGCATATTTCGCATGATTTAGACTTCACTTAAGATACCTCTCACTCTGCGTAAAGGCTACTACATATACCACTGTTTATTGAGATTTTAACGCTTGACAAAATTAATGGTTGAAAGCTCTAATTATACAAAAAATAGCTTGATTCCTTGATTCTCCTCAAACTATATGTGGAAGGCGCAATGTTAATGGAGAAATCCAAAAACAGTATTCAGTGACTTGGAAAGGGGAAAGCGCTTTCATCGTTCTTTGCCATGATTTCCATCTTAAAAGCAAAATCCGCCCAGCTTCTGTCTAAAAATTAACATAAGTATTTAATCTTCTATACTTTCTGTAAATGTGTGTGATTGTAAGCATTAGCAGAACATAATTCCATCTCAATTTGCCTATAAAAATCTTGCAGAATAATAATTGATAAGATTCTGAAGTTATATGAAGGTGCCTATCACATAACTGAATTAATTGCTTAAATAAACTATTACATAAGTGTAAATAAAATGAAATAATGATTGTTAGTTTATAGGCTTCTTCGTACAAATGTACAAAAAACTCGATGCTAGATTTTAAAAAAATAATCGTCACTGCTACTAATGGAAAAAAAATCCAACGGATGCAAAAAAAGAGTCATAATAATTAATCTGTTGATAATATACGTAAAGAATACAGAATCTCGCTGGATATGCTCGAGTTTCCAAACAAATTCTGCACAGTCGTGACGTGAGAAAACACAGTCTATCAGCGGGTTAATGGTTGCAGTGGTACCACTATTAATCCTCGAGTTAGAGTTGTTTTTACACCAAAGTTAGGGGAAGAACGCATCTTAGAAGAATAGAGCGAGTCACTAAACAAAACAGAAAAGCAGAGAACGAACGCGAAGGTTTTTCTGATAGCATCTTAGCTCGTGTTCTCTGTTTTAATAGAAAGTATTAACAACAGAGCCTAGATGGGCATATGGCTGCAAGGTGAAAGGGTTAAGCTACGTTTCTCTAGAGATTTTCTGAAGAAATACGACGGACATCGTTTCGGGTAGGTTGTTAATAGAAATGAAGTGCTTCCGACTTTCTTTTCTGCCTTTATTCAATAGAACCTGTATGGTTTTTTTAGTTCTTCATTCCTTTTCACGGAATCTTTAGATTTCAATCCATCTTTCAATTTAATATAAATTGATAGTAGAGGAAGTATCAGAAGATATTAGAATTTATTTATTTGCGGCATCATTTTCTGTACATCCTCTTAAATAATGAATTACATATTTTATTTTTATATTTTTTCATATGTTATTCTCATCAGACCCCATTTGATCTGGTGGTGAATGACCCGATTTGACACTTGAGGGAGAAGATGGACATGTGAAACCTCTATATTTGCCATTTGAAGGGTAGTTTTATTGCCCAAGCCATAAACGGGTTATTTTATTTTACTTTCGCGAATGGAAATAAGGGTGATTTCTGCCTTCATCCAGAAGGTATTAAAGTATTTTTTTCTGTGGGAGGTCGGCACTTAATTTTCCCTAAATTGAGGGGTTGGGTTGTGGCATCATCGCGGCATCTGGCAGTATCTCGAGTTGTAATTGCATGCAGACCGGATCCGCCCTCTTTGCGATGTCACCTATCGCCCAATAGCGAGCAGCCTGTTGGAGTACTTAAAGACGATGATTATTTCTGTTCACTACCTTCTTTTTTGTATCATCTTACCGCTAGCGTGTTTAATGATGTTATGATTTAATTTATTATTTTAATTTAGTTGCTGTTCCATTCAATTTATTATTTTGTTATGTGGTAGTCTTTCTGTGACTGTGACACCAGCTCTGTGTTTCTCACAATAGAGTACTTCTTATATATGTGGCATGATAGGTTGAGAAGCAGAGTAGTGAAGTAATGTACTAGTCAATATGAAGCACTTAAGTGTCAATCGTTCTACGTACGTGATACCTCGGCGACTAGACCAGTAAATCTCACCTCTATATATGCTGTTAAGTTAGCTTAACCTGGACGTAGGCTAAGAATGTACAGGGCTAATCATTGGCACTTTTTTTACATGTCGGGGAGGTCGACTCTTAACTCACTTTGATTAGCTTAGCTACAAGTCCACAAGCACATATATTTCAGCACACTTTGATTAGCTTAGCTAGAGCAAGTCCACAAGCACATATATTTCAGCACACTTTGACTAGCTTAGCTAAAGCAAGTCCACAAGCCCATATATTTCAGCACACTTTGAATAGCTTAGCTAGAGCAAGTCCACAAGCCAATATATTTCAGCAAAGTCGAAGAATAGTACAAAGTCTGTTAAAGCTTGTTTAAAGACAATCGGGCCTTGTGGATCAGATGTTGGGAAGGCAGAGGGCTGGAATTGCACTTCGTACGCGTAGAAAGATTCCTTTCTATATGATGAAAGAAACACATCTACTTTCACTCTTAAAGCTGGATAAAGGAGTTTGCTGGTAACTCTCACCAATCAACTACGAGGCCCTGTTCCAAAAGATTTCCTAGAGTGCCAAGGATGAGAATAGTGGTCAAGCGAAGGACTTTAGGATTTTAAAAATGCATTAGGGATTTAGGATTATGAAATTGCATTATTTTTTGTTTCTACGATAAAAAAAATAGCAAGTAACAGTATAAATAATAAAAAGTAAGTCAAATTTTTCATATGGAAAAGTGGGCTCTCAAAGAAACGGAATAATGCAAACGATTAATTTGAACAACTATTACCTTATTCCCATACAATATAAATTTTCTATTCCTTTTCAAAATATATATTTAAGTTTTACATATTGTTACATTACTTTGCATATTCATTCACTGTTTTTCTTTAAATCTGGTAGCTGTTTTTCAAAATTATTTTAACTTTCACTTATGAACAAAGAAGAGTTGGTGCAAAAAAGTTTTGTTCTGTATTGAAAATCTTGCAATGCATTTTCTAAGAAACTGTTTTTTGTTAATTTTTTATGCAATAGACATCATTTAAGAAAATGCTTTCAACATATTGAAATGAAATTTTTCTGTCTGTTTCATTTGTTTCCACCTGTGTCATGAACTAGTATATAGCCTTTCTGTAATCTCGGCTACGATGTTAAAAGATGTTGAGTTTGTACAAAATACACAAACATTTCACAAACGTTTAGAAGCTCGTTTTCGTTCGAAACTGGGGGTGGTGGGTAGGCGACCATTCATTTGACATCTAGACGTCATTAGCTTTCTTATAATATAAAAATTGACGAAATCGGTCGAGTGGTTAGGGCTGGGGGTATCTTACAAGGTTTTTCCTTTTGGCCAATGTACAATAGAGAAGAGTCTATTCGATTTCGGTCGAAAATGGTTGGGTGGTGGGGGCAAGTGACCCTTGATGACATATCTTGACGTCATAACCTTTAATTTGAAATAAATTGTAGAAATCGGTTGAGTGGTTGAGGCTGGCGGACTCGGTAAAGATTTTTACCGCATTATTTTCACTACATAGATATGAGTAAAAATCTATTTTAAATAACATTTTTGAGAAGTTTAAACAAGTCACATAACGATCTTTAAATGAGAAGACAGTTTTTATAAATAATACAAGGTGTCATTGACTAATCCAGAGTTTTGTTCAGAAAGGGTGGTAAGGTCTTAAGAAATTTGTATCGTCGTGAATTCATGGCTTATGTAAGTCAAAACACGCTAACTTTACTCCCTTGACAATAAGCATCAAAAAGAACATTACAATACTTTTGATAATTTGATAAAAAATAGAAAATGCTAGCTAAAAATTGTTTCGACCGCGTTAACACTACAAGTACGAGTGAAATGACTACAAAAGCTGGAAAATTTTTGAGTCTGTCATGCCAGGAAGCAATGTTGCCACGTTTTATTTTTAAAAAGATATTAAGAACAAACAGTTATAGTGATTTTATAAAAATCCAGAATTTTGGTTTTGCTCTGAAGATCTACAGCCCATAGAATCATCCCCCCGTATTCGCCACTCCAAGGTGACCATAAATTATTCACCATATAATGATTTGTTATAAATGTAGGATATTACCCGTAAAGAATAATTTCTTCACTGAATAAAGAAGAATGTGAGAGCTAGATTAATTTGTTTGGCGATAGATGGAGCCAGAGTTCTGCTCTGTACGAACTACGAGCAGCGCCCTCTTTCTCCCTAACAAAACCAGACTGCACGCTGAGAGCAGCGCAGCACACCACAGACATCCGTCATATTAACAAATCTCTCAATCCCTGTGTTGTGAGTTTTGGCGCAATAAAGCCGCCCGATCTCCAGGTTGTAAGTAACTATGTCCCGTCTAACTTTCCTTATGGCCCTCTAATCTATAAATCTCTAATACCGTAATATTCTTAACCTGTAACATCTATCCCTCGCTCCATTAGTTAAATATGAAAATTCTCAACATTCTCGTTAACTTTTTGTGTATATATCTCCCCCCCCCTCCGTAAATTCTCCCTATAGTACTTTAATAAATGTTTTTGTATTTAACTTGAAGTCTACTCATTTATTTTATGTAAACTTTTGTTCTAAATTTAATGTAATAAAACCCCTTAAATCCCCTAGACATAAACCCGAACTACTTACCCCTTAAAGGTAACCCTTCCGTGGGCATTTTGTTTATTGAACGGAATATCGCATAAAT
Source organism: Araneus ventricosus (assembly GCA_013235015.1). Lineage (NCBI taxonomy): Eukaryota > Metazoa > Arthropoda > Arachnida > Araneae > Araneidae > Araneus > Araneus ventricosus. The sequence goes on from BGPR01036852.1 coordinate 14,502, forward strand.
AATTCAGAATTAAATATAAGGAAACGGTTTTACTGAATTTTAGCTAGCAATTAAAAATTTCTACATTAATATACTTCATCAGGAACAACTAATGGTACTCGGAAAATATCAGGTGTGTTCTATCTAGTGGTTTTAAGCATTTTCAGAGTCATTGTCACCATAACTTTTTTAGTTTAAATCCGGTCACTTTGGGGAGGAGGTTAAAGCCTTGGAGAAGGGAGGGTCAATGTATGGTATAAAATTCTAAATGCTGCTTACTACCCTCTTTCATGACACTGGTACTGAGTTTGATTACGTGAAAAAATTTCAGACGTCAGAATGCAAAGAATACACATCTTTTATTAATATTTGGTAATTCAAAATTATAGTAATGAAACACAGAATTAAAACAAAACTGCCCAAGCTTTTCAGTTTTAGTTTGAACTGAAGCCTGGATACAGGGGATCAGCGAATTTCAAATCAACCAATGGATGTAGAAAGTGTAACCAAAGAATTTTCTTTCATTGGCAGAATGACGTCAGCTTTTTCGAATACGCCAGATTTTCTCAATTGCAACCAAACACAGAATTAAAACAAAACTGCCAAAGATTTTAAATTTTAGTTTGAACTGAGGCCTGGATGCAGGGGCTCAGCGAATTTCAAATCAACCAATGGATATAGAAAGTGTAACCAAAGAATTTTCTTTCATTGGCAGAATGACGTCAGTTTTTTCGAATACGTCAGCTTTCCTAAATTGGAACCAAATTTCTCTCTCTCCGTATTCATAGGCGTAAATCCGGACACTAGTCCGGAAGTGGGCTGGATATCCAGAACGTATTTTAACACTAGGTATCCTCTAAGAAAGAAGTGGAGTTCTGT
>BGPR01036854.1:0-15357 GCA_013235015.1 Araneus ventricosus
ATCATTCTTAGGCCTAGCAACATCATCTTCAATTTTAATTAAATAAACACGGTCGATATTTATTGAAATATATGCAGTCATATGAAATACAAAAAATAAATAATAGAAATTTAATTGTTAGGTAACAATTAAAAGAGATAAATGAGGTCAATTTAAAAATACGCAGCTTAGTAATGCAGCAGCAAAGTAATTAGCTAACAGAATTTTTTGTAATAACAAAGAATTATAGAAATCAGTTTGCTATCATTTAGAATACTTGTCAAGAAATTATTCAAAAAAGAAAAATCTTGTTCTTTTGAACAAAAGCTGATGGTTTCATCTATGAGTGGTTTCATTTAAGTTCCTTTCTCATTATCAATTAACAAATTGTTCTAAGAATTGTAAACTTTTGGTTTTATAGTTCTTGTGTATTTTTAAAAAATTCTGTTGAAGAATTACTTTTGCTGCGTTTGCAAAACGCTTATTGTTCTTACATTTTTCATTTTATCACTGTTTTCTTGTAATTCTATTTTTCTTTTAATTTAAATTTCTATTATTTTTTGTATTTCGTTAGATTTGCGCTCATATGCGTTCCTTTCTATTTAATGCAAAATATGTTATTGTTTTTTATTTTAATTCTAAATTTAATTAATTAATTTTCTATTTTAGAATTATAACTATTATTTTTTATCATGTCATGGATTAAGATTATACTTTTTATAAGTTTAAGGAATTAAATAAAACATTGAGGTTTTTTACGAGATGTCCAAACATAGCATTAAGCCTTCATGTACTTGCAAGATATTCGTCATTGTTGATAGATATCGTTCAACTTTTTCCTTCCCAATAAATATTGGTTTTCTAACGCAATATTGCATCAAAATTATTACTGCAGGTGAAAGGTAATTTACATAATTAATAGTGGACCGAAGAAAAAGTTTAAATTAACAATATTTATATCTATTTTTTATTTTATTTTAATTAAATTTAATCTAATTAATTTTGCAGTATTTTAAGAATTATAACCATTATTTTTACTCATGTCACATGATTACAATTATTTTTTATAAGTTTAAGGAAAAAAATAAAACATTGAGGTTTTTACGAGATGTCCAAACATAGCATTAAGCCTTCATGTACTTGCAAGATATTCGTCATTGTTGATAGATGTCGTTCAACTTTTTCCTTCCCAACAAATATTGGTCTTCTAACGCAATATTGCATCAAAATTATTACTGCAGGTGAAAGGTAATTTACATAATTAATAGTGGACCAAAGAAAAAGTTTAAACTAGCAAATAACATTTATATCTTAAAAGTAACCATCATCGCAGTGTTGAGAGGACATATTCCGATATGAACCAAATGCGAATTTCATAAGTTATAAAACTTTTAACTGAATTTAATTACAGATCCTGCACATTAGAATAAAACACTGAGTAGCAATAGTTACCAATATAAAGCATTATAGAACTAGAAATTTATTGACTAAATTAAACTTAAAGATGTAAAAATTGGTCTTAATTTAAGCTTAAACAGTTTAACACCAGACCTGATTATTCGAAATATAGAATAATAATTATACAGCAGCAGTTTTCGTTCGTCCAATAATTGTTTAGCTAATTTTAGGAGATCTCCCTAAATTCTAACTGTTGTTTTCCTACCGCAAAAACCACTAGTTAAATTCTCTCGCAGAGAAACTACATCTAAAAATTTTCAACCGCATTATTCATCAAGAAATCTGAATAACGACCTACTCTGAGTAATCTCAACTGAAAACTAACGAGTCCCATTTTCTTAGAAACGAGTTCCTTGCACAATACCCATTGACGATTTCTAGTGAGAAGAAAAAGCTGCTTCTAAAAACAAATAAACCCTGGAGTAAAAAGCGATCCTCTTCCTCACTACTAATTGCGTATTGAATGAAGTAGTGGCCGTTCGATCACCGGAAGATGCTGGCATCTGCCCCATCCCCCATTAAGAGGGTAATGGGGTGTGTAAGAGAAGTATCGTCTGCCGGCTTCGGATCGGAGGATGGACGAAATCGCCCTGCCCATTGTGCTGCGTGAAAAGTTGAGATAGAAGCAGATGAGAGTAATTAAAACGTACTCACTTTCAAAAGAGGGTGGGAAGTAGACCGTGATATGATTCAGACTTTCATCGCCGAAAATTGGAAATAATTAAGTAATACCGGGTGAAAGTGTTATTGGATGTTTCTTATAGGGTAGGTGTAGATGCTTCGGTATCATAAAGAGTACATTGACCTTCTGGGGCTAAAATTAAAGTAGCTAGATTTCTTTGAAATGATGACAGATCTTCTACTGTGGATTTTAAAATTAATGCTGTAAATCTTTTTAGAAGTAGAGGGATTTTAATTGAAAAGGATATTTTCATAATGTTGAACACTATAGTCAGAATTAAAAGAAAAAATAATCTAAACAAAATGGTAAGAAATCTAGAACCGCAATGATTAACTCCAACATTTTTGCTTAGATTTGATAGAGAAAACGATATTTATATGTTTGTAGTAAATATAAAATGTTTGTTTGCCAAAACTTCTAGAGCCATTAACATGAGCGACCGAACTTAGAGCGGTAAAAATGTAATTCACAGAATATTTTCTTATGGAATTTCTAAACGAATGCAATTTGAAATAGATTCCTCCTGTTCATTGCAAAAAGATGACATTTGTATCTTGTTTCAGCAAACGTGTCACTGTATTCTATTTTTCTTTTATAATTAGCATACATATGTTTTGTTCTTATTTCATTCCCTGAATAAATAATTCACATACATAAGATACAATTTCTACAGGGAAAGGATTATATAATTGGGATCATAAGCAATTCGTTCCACCACTGATAGAAGTATTCGAAATTCAACCGATAGAAGATTATTCTGTTATAAAGAACACAATACATTTTATACAATATCAAAAGTAAAATCCCTCAATTATTCAAAGAATAACAAAGTCAATTTGCCTCATTCGCGAGTAATCTCATTCCATTTAATCAAAGAGAAACCCTAAACAGTTCCATGAAGTGAGAATCTTTAAATTAAGTGATAAAAAAATCTATTTGTGTCTTCCTAAAATTTGAAGCTTCCTTCCCATTCGCATGTCTTTTACAGTATTTAAATCTACCTGAAAGACTGGGACAGACCACTTTAGTGCTACATTTCTTCGGTTTTCTCCTCTATTGGTATTAGAATTTCCAGATTCGAAATAATGCAGATCTGGAATTGTTCGAGCTGCAAAGATGCTGCAGTACTGTAGTTAGGTTGAGCTGAATAATTCTAAAAGGTGCAATCTCTTGTATTGTTGAAGAAGACTGAGGAGTTTTATAGGAGCTTGAGAATACGAGGTCTTTTTCAATATCCTCTTATTTATATAGTCTATAAGATGTTATTACAGAGATTTTTGGTTTATAATCTTGATCAATGGTTAATTTTTGAAATCGAATGGATCATTTCAAATTTTGATATGGATTGGAAATTAGATAGATAATTTCATTTGTGTGCAGAGTTTTGTAAAGCTATTGCATCAAAAATTGAAGCAGATTTTCGTAAATTGGTTTGACTTGTTATAAATTTCCATTTCTTTTTTTTTACTGTTTAGTAAATTGTACTATTGGAGTGAAACTAAAATAAGAAACTCTGGAAGAAACTCTTTATTTCTATATTGGTACAACAGCAATTGTACATAATTTTCAATTTGTACAAATTTTTGATTCCTGGTCATACACAGAACTCGCTTTCAATGTTAATTCTCTATTGCTTGAAAAAGTTAAAAAATATTTCTAAAAACAATTGCTGAAAGTCGGAGATATAAATAATTTCATTTACAAAATAACTAAATTAATTTTGAAATTGTGTTAAAAAATTCAATGAAAGGCAGTTTTTAAAACACGCTTTTATATTACTGTTCTTAAATGCAGAAATTTGTTGTTTGAATTCTTTTCTTCTTTATAATCCTTTTTTGTAATTTATTTTATAAGTCTTTATGGAATAATGAAATAATTTTTTTTAATTCCTTATACTTTGGCGTCATTCGTTTAGAGTCAAACATAATAAAACTAATAAAATTAATTAATAACTAATCTTTGAAAAATATTACGAATTGAGTATTATCATCGAGAATACAGTAATGTACAAAATTTCAAAATTTGGCATAGAGGGAAGTGAATGAAAAATGGATTTCTAAGATACACCAAGCTTCATTGGTTACAAACATGAAACCAATCAAGTTGAATAAATGTGCGCAGAAACACCAAATTGAAGTGTAATATTGTTACAAAAATCGCTCTGCGGGTGTATGATGTAAAAAGTCCAACATGCAGGATAATGGAGAATGAAGGTTTATTCACAAATATGCAGGAATCGCGTAGCGCAGGTAACAGGAAAAATAGATCTTACACAGATTAGCAACGCAAACAGACAGCAATTCACAAGTAATAACAGTTCAGTACTTACAGACTTAGCAACAGAAACAGTCATCAAATCACTAATAACGACAATAACAGCACTTTTAATAGCATTCAGCTCACCAGCTATCTAACTCGCAATGCAGACGAAACTCCAAAGTAGTTCCAGTCGATCAACACTCTACTACTCAATACCGGTCGGCGTCTAACAGCTTACTAGCTCGAGCAACAGATAAAACTCCAAGAAGGGATTCGCACTCCAAAGGCAATCTCAGTCGATCAACATTCACTCACTCCGTGTTCCAAGCGCTCTCCTTATATAGTCTCCCGCGGCAGGCTGTGACGTCACATGGAATCATCTAGTATCAATCGTATCTCCTCTCCTAATAGACATATCTAGAAAATTCCAGCACCTTTGAGATCCCATATTTCGTCGCCAAAGTCGCCAACTTGTACCCAAAATGGTCGTGAAGTTTGTTGCCAAGGTCGGGAGTTCAGGCGTGGCTGCCGCCAGTCATCTCATACTTACCACTGTAAATGTCTCTTCCCAACCATAAGACTCACATTTCTGGGAAGCGACTTTCCATGCTTGTAACAATATTATGTTGAGATTCATTTAGTTTACTTAGTTGGCTTAGATTAACTTCCTGTATCTAACTTTAAACCAAGGATATTTTTGAATTGACCTCGAAATTTTGAGCTGTGGTGAAGTGAAAATGGTGCCGTCTGAACCAGCACTTCGTGCCAAACTGCAAAGTTACTGACTCCACTGGGAGGGTGTTTGATTCCCAACTCCATATTTAACGAGCGTCAGGTGTATTTACACAGTGGATCTTAGGCAAACCTGGTTATAGAACTCACTACCATAAATTTTGGAAGCCGAGAGTCGGTCCGTGGTGATAAGATCTCCGACTTCGAAGCCGAATTGCTCCAGGTTCGAAACCCGATTTCACAGAAGATCCGTCCTGTATGGGACCTGTTCCATGTTAAAAAGTACTTTGTGGACAAAGATCCTCCCATTGTGGTGCGGAAGTTTGGAGAGGACATACCAACACAGGTGTCATCCTCGTGATCTGACCACTGTTCATAATTACGAGTCCCGTCCCAAAATATTCGTGTTGTTTCAAAACGGGACATTAACATAAATTAAACACAACCAATTAGGAGGACGAGACGCAACCATCAACCCTCCTCGGTCACATTGAGTTTGGAAGTGACATACTTTAACTTTCTATCGGGCGCAATACGAATGCTAACATTTCGGGCCCAACTCGTCTGAGAGATTAAACGTTAAATTTTAACTTAAGCTTAAGGAAAAGCTTATCAAACTGATCTATTTTGTCATACATTGCATTTTTAAATAACTTTTTGCATTTCTTTGCAATTTCAACCAACAAAATGTCCAGATATTTACGTGGGAGTTGACGTTTATTTTCCCGTAAGGTTCCTTAGCAATGACAACTGTTGTCGTTGAGAACCAGAAATAATGAAATAATTCTATAAATTTGAAACAATATATTTTAAATACTGATCAATATCATTGAATTAAGAACTGGGACGTAATGTGAACTCTTACATATATTAAATTTAAAGAACCAAAAAAATTTAGGAAATCAAGATTACGAACGCAATCGGGCGCAACTCATCTACCAGATTAATGCGCCCCTCACGAACATAATAATAAGACTAGAACGCTAGGAAAAAAACCACGACATCCTAATGTGAGTGGTAGGGAGCCAGGAAGCATATTTACAAACCCTACCCTGATAGAACTGAGGCAGGAAATCGGCCAAAACCATTGGCTACGATGGGCAGTGACGTCGTTTTCAGCTCTCGCACGTAGCGTACGGCAATCATAACAAAACAAGAGTCATCCTACTTTTCTCCGTTTTCCCACATTTGAGCACAGAAAACATTCTCGCGTGGGTTGTAATATTTTTAAAAACGAAATTATTATTTAAAATATAAAAAATAAACATCCCAAACTGTAAGAAATTATACTAATGAAAAGTCTAATGATAACAACTTTGTTTGAAGGGTATTAACTAACAGGTTAATGTTGGTGGGTTTTTTGACGTCATTCCAGTGAAAAAAGTTCATTTGATGTTTCAAAGTGAACTAATCTAACTATAATTAATGCCAAATTATAGTAAAATTATTAATTATTATTATTAAGGCCAATAATAATAAAACGAAAAAAAGGATAATCGCTATACTAAATAAAATTGCTACGTAGGTGCGTATCGTAGAACAAAATTCGCGAAGCCCAAGCAACGGAAACCTAAACTAATTCAAAGTCCACATTCAATCGCTTGTTTTGTTATAATTTCCGTACGAGAGCAAAGAACGACGTCATTGGCTCTCGGCGAAGCGAGCCAATCATATTGTCCGATTTCCTGCCTCAGTTCTATCAGGGTAGGGTTTGTAAATATGCAGCCAGGAAGCTACTAAAGGTTCCACCACTTTCTCGGTGAAATCTGCAATTAGGCTGAAAAATATATGGGTACTTCATCTCACAGATTAAATGCTCCCGACGGAAAGTTAAACAGCTATTTGAGTCTCTCAGAAATCAATGTTATTACACCCGGAAAACAAAAATTGAGAAAATTAATGTCTTTTAATACTTTAATTTTTAAAAATTTGGTTTATAGTTTGATCAGAAAAGTATGTAAAGTATTTTTCAGAGTATAAGTTCTGAATAAAAAGAATATTATTATTTACATTAAAATGAACAAAAATCAGAAAATTATAAAATATGGACTAAACAGCATTGACTTTTGAGAGACTCAATAATAACAGACAGTAAATGTTGAAAATATTGGTAGTATTTTTGTTAAATATAAAAGCTATAGTTAGGAAAAAAGCAAAAATTTCCTCAACAATCATATTTAATATGACAATTGAGAACATGATATAAATTAATGCTGCAAAATAAAATGTAACGAATTTGTTAGCACACGAATGTATCATTTCTCATTTAAACTTCCTTCATATTTTTGCACCCAAATATTCATTTTATTTGAACCGAACTTTATCCATAAGACCAAAAGTTAATAAATAGGATATAAGTGTATCATAAAAAAATCCACGTCTTAAATGATATTTTAACATCGATTGTAATTATTTATTCATTAGATGCTAAAATATTAATAAATTAATATATATGAGGTAATAAAAAAATATCAATTATTTTATAATTATTGAATACATTCCCAAGAATAATAAAAGGTGAATAAAATAAGAGGTCACGGAGAGGTTACTTTCGTGTCAAAAAATACTTAAATCACGAATTCACACGAATGTATAATTTCTCATTTAAACTTCCTTCAAATTTGAACAGCCAAATATTAATTTGATTTGAACCAAACTTCATTCACAAGACTAAAAAATTAATAAATGGGAAATATAAACATATCATAAAAAAGCTGTCTTAAATGAAATCTTAACATCGATTGTAATTATTTATTCATTAGATACAAGAATATTAATAAATCAATATTTTTGAGTTAATAAAAATCTTTCAATTCATTTATAATCATTGAATATAGTCCCTAGAATAATTAGAGGTGGATAAAATAAGAGGTCGTGGAGAGGTTATTTTCGTGTCAATAAAGACTTAAATCACGAAATCACACGAATTCATCATTTCTCATTTGAACTTTCTTCAAATTTGAGCAGCCAAATATTCATTTGATTTGAACCGAACTTTATCCATAAGACTAAAAGTTAATAAATAGGATATAAGTGCATCATAAAAAAACACTCGTCTTAAATGAAATTTAAACATCGATTGTAATTATTTATTCATTAGATACTAAAATATTAATAAATTAATATATATGAGATAATAAAAATCTTTCATTTCATTTATAATCATTGAATATATTCTCAAGAATAATTAAAGGTGGATAAAATATGAGGTCGTGGACAGATTATTTTCGTGTCAATCAAGGCTTAAATCACGAAATCACACGAATGCTTCTGCTTCATTTCTCATTTAAACTTCCTTCAAATTTGAGCAGCCAAATAATCAGTTGATTTGAACCAAACTTCATTAACAAGACTAAAAAATTAATAAATGGAAATATAAATATATCGTAAAAAGCTGTTTTAAATGAAATCGTAACATCGATTGTAATTATTTATTCATTATACACTGAACTATTAATAATTTAATATATATATATATGAGATAATACAAATCTTTCAATTCATTTATAATCTATGAATATATTCCCAAGATTAAATAAAGAAATAATCTATAAATTTGTATAAAAAAGAGTTCTGAAGGTTATTTTCATGTCAATAAAGACTTAAATAAAGAAGTTTTATAAATTAATAGTATTCTTTATAATAAATTAAATTTAAAATTGGAAAATATGAAATTTTATTTTATGTCTGAAAACTAAATGAGAGAAAATTCTCGGTTGAATTGTTTAAAGTGAAATTTATTATTTGAGAGCAAAAAAACAAAATTGTCATCATTGATAGAGTAAACAATTTTTTAGCAAGTTCAAGAATTTAAGTCGATAATTAGATATTTTTCTTCAGCTGAAGTCTAAAGAGAAAATTCCAGACAATACATTTTTGCAACGTTTCGAAATTTCTTTATATTCTAAGGTTATAAGAAGGTTGATTATTCTTAGGTATTTTAGTTTTCTTTAAATTCTAAAGTAATTTAGCCTTTTAGTTTTATCATTGTGTCGTAAACATCTGTTTTACTCTCACTTTGCAAAAAGAAATCTTCATTTAGGTTCAATCTAAGCAATATCAGCAATATTTAAGAAATAAAGGAAATTTTTAAAGATTTTGAGTTAGTAAATATTTGCTGAATCGCGTATTGAAAGAGAGTCTCGTGAAATTATTACGTGTAATGACGTAATGCATGTAAAGACAAAGAGACAGTATTTTACAGACTTAACCAGGACTTACAAGTAGTCTCACCAACAGCCTAGTATGTTGATATGAGGTCGAGTAACAAGTATTGATGAAAGAAAGTTAGGAGATCGATTTTGTATATATTACTATTTATAACTGTGAAATTAATTTGTAAATCACATTTATAAAACGACTAGTTAACATGGTAGTGATTTAATCACTGTAGATTGAAGAACAAAGAGATAAATTTATATACAGTTGTGTATATCTTAAAAAGTAAGCAATGTAGGACAATATTGTGACAAAATCGTCTTGTGTGTATACGTGAATACAGTCCAATAAGCAGGATTACAAAAATAAAGCTCTTTATTTTACAGATATTCTAAGCAAAGAAATGAAACACAAGTATTAAAACAGCACTTGTAAAAATTCACAACAGAGATTACCATTAAATCTCAACACAGCACTCAAAGGTTTCCTATTAGCTCACCAGCTTGCTTGTAGATCAAGATCCAACTGACTCTTCTTGGCTTGAGAGCTTGCCTTTATACTTTTCAACAGGAAGTGACTTCATTATGTAGGAAGTGACGTGATCTCTAGAAAGTTCACGAAACCAGTAGAAATAGGTAGAAAGTTTGAGGTCCTTCGAGAAAATTCCGTTTGTCGCCAAAGTCGCCAACTTTGACCCGCCAAGTCGCCAAAATGGTCGCCAAATTTATCGCCAAGTTTGTCGCCAAGTCTAGCATCTCAGGGAAACGACTTTATAGCTTTGTAACAATATTATAGGAAAAAAAATTGACATGTGTTGCGTTCTTCAATACGAAGGTCATTAACCCTCTCACACCAGAAGGCGGTTCCGGGCGGTCTAATAATTTTCCCTTAACAGCGACAAAACCCGGTCTAAGGCGTTTGGCTTCTTTTCAAGGGAGGTGAGGTTCTACGAACGGTAGGGGTTCACTTATCCTTGTCAACCGCAGCCCATTTCCGTGCGCTTTAAGTGAAGGTTATAGCAGGGATGGAGGAGTAAATGACCACCCAAGTTGGGAGAGCCCAATTCATGTCGTATCCTCCCAAATAGGCCCGGTTTTAAAGGGGTTGGAAAATAAAAGGCGCCTCGGGATTAAAGAGTTAAAAATATTTAGCGTATTTTATAATACTAGTTGATCCCTTGCAGAGCATCTACGCTCAGTTATATGCATACCATGATTTTCCTGACCCTTCTAGAGCAAAACTAGCGATTCAGCGTTCCACGAAGAAAAAAGGGCGCCAAGACGAGAAAAAAGGCACCAAGTGGTATGTACATAACATAAAACTAGCCAATGTACAATGTTCAATATAGTAACCTCGACGATGTTCTCCTCAATTTGTGCATTGACACGATTTTATCTTCGCTGACAACTATTTTGACGTTGGTCTAAACTTTCTCTAACTAGCCTAAGCACATCTGCTTCATTTCTAACTGATATCTTTTGAATAATTCAATCCAAAGTTTCATTATATTGTAAGAAATATCCTGAATGCTTCATCCCAAACTAATTTTTTTAGAAAAGTTATTTTACACCATGATGAATATAGTAACAGACTATGACTATGAAGCTATGCCTAACATGGCGGAGGGTACCGCTTCTGTTTAGTAAACAAATCCGATCGTTGCCATCGGCAGAAGAGAAATTAAAGTCTTTCCTGTGCGACTTACTTTAGCGTTTTTATATATAGCTATTCATACAAATTTCGTACTTTTTAATATTTAAAGTTCACTAAATTTATGTGCCATTAAGTTTGCAATGGATTCACTTATAATGAATAGAGGTATAAAGAAACATAAAGAGCATTCGCTTAATATCAAAAAGAGAAAAGAGTGTCTCAGTTGTCTGAAGAATGCTGGCGCCGCAGCATTAGTCATCAGAAACAAGCAGTGCTGCATAAGTTGTATTGGCCTAAGTTGTAGGAAATTTTATGCTGATTATTTTTGTTTATAATAATGATATATTAAAATTGATAATTTTTGAATTCTAAGAAAAAACTGGGATTTTTTTTTTCATTTTTTTGGCTGTGACTAAAACTCGAACAAACCTTTTTGATGGCAAACCTTAGATTCGTAATGAGCACTCCCAAAATGATAAAGGAGCAAAAAACTACAACTCCTCAGGAATTTGTCGAAAAAAACTTCTTAAAGACTGAACTACTGAGAGAAAGCGAAAAAAGGCCAAATGAGGAAGTCGAGCTAAGCGTGAGCTGCTCCGGAGTGCAGCTCACGGGGTTATAATTTCAATGGGGGAAAGGTTTGCTTTTTCCTTCCGATTGAGAGCTCCGCGTTGCTCAATACGGGAAATTTCGATTTTAGGAGGGGCAAAATTCTCTGCAGCTCTGATCTGTATTTCTCTTAATTTTTGATTTATTAACGTAGAACTAGGTTCCAACCATTGGTGTTTCAGGAAGGAATTTGATTCACTCGACAAAACGCCACATAAAACTTTGTATGGGAGATCCTCTATATCTCGGCAACAACATATATTGAAAACATAACTAATGTCTTATTTTAGAGATAAAGGGTAACAACATAAGTTACAAAAAAAAAATTGAAAATCGGAATTGTAGTCCAGCGACTACTGAACTGTATATAGAAATAAAATATTAACTCGAGTAAAAAAGTCCTACGCCTTTAACATCAGCGGCTGTAGGAAAAAGACAGCCTCCCGTCACTTTTTTCCGTCTTTCTTTTACGTTTTTTACTATTTTTTGGCCATTTTCGATTATCATTGAACTCTCAAAGTGGAAATGTAAGCCAATTAGAATAAAAAAGGAAATACAAGTTTTAAAATAATTTTAGGGGCTGCAACTCTGCAGCACTAATGGTCGAGCCGCCACTGGTTACAGCTGAGATTTGGCAGGTTTTTATCTGAATGTTAGATTGCAAATATTGCATCAACATCATTTTTCGGTTTTGTCAGTATTTTTAATTAATTTAATTCTTCGCCACTAAAGTTTCTTTCTTCTCTTGTGGCAACTTTGGCAAATTTTGAAATTCAAACGTTAATTTTAGCCGTTTCATTTAATTTCTAAATTTTACTTAATTATTTACTTTGTTTTCAATTTAATTATTATTTGTCTTAACTTTTGTTGTTGTTTCCATTAAGGTTTCAACTTTATTAATTTTTAAATTCAAATTTTGCTACGGGATTATTTCTTCGCCATCTTGGCTCGCGTAGGTTTTTGGCGCTATGAGGTCTTGGGCGTCTGTATCTGGAATCGTTTTCCGTTACTTTTTGAATTCCTTTGTGATGGGCTAAGCGAGTGGTTGGTGTTGTTCCAGCTGCGGGCCCCCAGGGCCGGTTGGGCCTGGGGTCTTATCTTGTCCTGCCTCTGCTTTAATTTTTCCGTTAATATTTTTTTTTGTATTTTTGAGTCTGAAGCTGAAGATTCTTTTTATTCTTCATTGGTATTCCTAAAAAGATGCAGTTTGAAAAACCACAGTGATGTATGGTCTGAAAGACGAGATGAAGTTTTTTTTGTACAACACTATTCCGGAACAATCTGTGAATTAAGGTGCTGTGTGTGAAAGACAGCAGTTCTTTCTTCTTCATTTTAAAATGATCTCTGCTACATGGTGGCATGAACGCTGATTTTCATCAATGTTACAGAGTTATAAATGATCATCACCTTTTACAAGATCTGCAATATGAGTAATACCTTCAGCATTTTTATTCTTCATCGTAATAATGTGTACTCTTAATCACAGAGATCGTGATCATCTTTTAAACGTCTATTCCTGCTCAACGTTTTTTTCCCATCTTCAGCTTTTCCGATTTTTGAATGAATGATACAAGTCTAAAAAAAAAATGGCCGAAGAAAATGCGAAAATGTGCAAGTTGCATACTTCAAAATATCATTGTTAAGTGAATATAAAGAAAATTCACTTATGTAATAGTATTCATCAATTCAAGAAGTGTTTGTTAATAATGATCATTACATCTCTATCAAATTTAGGTTGTTTTTTTTTACTTTGTGTTCTGAAATATAATTCTTAGGCCTGCAGTGCTAATGTGTAGCTACAATTTTTATTTTTTGTTTTGTTTGATAAATGTTCATTCCTGTGCATCAATTTTTATGCATATATCTAATTTTTTGTGGCAGTAATTAATTTCAATATTAGTAATTGTTAAATAAAAAAAATTATTTAAATTTTAATAAAATTGTTTTTGTTTAATTATTTTTTAGCATTGTACTACCACTATATGCGAATTGACTTTTAATTATGTAGCTAGGGTTTTCAGGTCAGCAAAGGTAGGTGATATATCAGTATTGCTAGAATTGCTTTTTTTATTGTTGCTATTTAATTTAATAATCAGAATTAATTAATTCTTCAATATATATAATAATTTAAATTTTATTTCTGGGCATCTACCTTGCTTCAATGTTTTTATAAATATCCTAGCTACCTCCTCCCAACATATTTAAATTTTTAACATTTTGAATTTTTAACATTTTGGTCCCCCAATATTATTTGATTATTAACACTGAAGCCCCGATAATGGCACCTAATTATATCTAGAAACCTTTCCTGTTGCAACTGGAAAGGAGGTAAAATTTATTGTACTGATACTTTGCCTGAATACTCGTTTAAAGAGAACATCTTGAGAATACGTCTAACTTTAACATTAGGATTCATTTACAAGCAAAAATAACAGAGAGCAAATCAGGGTATTTGATAAAATTTACAAAATATTGTCTTTAAGGAATAAGGACGGTGGGAATTGAAAGATAAGGAACAAGGCTTAAAATAAAGTGAAGTTCTTATTGATATACCTGTGTAAGCTTTCAAACTAGAATTGGCGAATCTGCAATTTCTCAAATTCAAAATTAATGCAAAAATAATTCATTACAAAGAAAATGGATAATTATTCATTTCCTTAAAAATAGTTATTCTGATATTTTATATCGCTGAAAAAATAAGAAGATGAAGAAAGTTTATACATGTATGTTACTTAATTGTTTTTTAAATTTCAAGTCAGCATTAGCGGAGAAACCTGATCAGGGTATTGAAACATAAAATAAATTTTTTAATGAATTTCTGGTAGATTTACTCATATTCCAAATTTATAGAAACTTTTAAGTCATTCCACTTTTCCTCCTTATTGCATTTGGAAATTTCCAAAGTTTTAAATTTTTCAGTACATAAGCCGCCTTCAGAAATTTAGGTGTAAATTAATTGCCACAGCGAATGTGAAGATTATTAACATATTTCTAGATACAGTCGGACCTCTATTTAACGAACCTCTATTTTGCGAATTTCTCTATTTTGCGAACTTTTCCTTGGAACCAAGAACATTTTAAGAATTTCTTCGTAAAATAACCTCCAAATAGCGAAGTGCATTCTCTATTTAACGAACTTTTTCTAGTGATCCAATATTTTTATTCTCCCTATTTCTCAAAATATTTCTGAAAATTTCAAACTTATTCTTTCTTTTAACACATTCTATGGTGCTCAATGACCTTGAACTGGCTTTACCAGTCGCCTATCTCGCCGAGAGCAGTAAAATCGTTGTCATTCTTTGCATTTCATCCAGGAAGTGCAACCTTTATCCACCCCCACCTCCCACTGTCCACTTCACTAGAAAAACTTCCAATATCCCCCTTTCACCCTCAATGAAGCTGTCCCGTGTCCTTGAACTAGTCTCCCGTTTTCTAGATTGTTGATCGGAGTCGTGCTGGTAATTTCGGTTCTTGTAGCTGGAAAATGTCAAAGCCTGTGCTTCGTTCAGTTACGTATTGCTAGTTTTTTTGTTTTGAAAAAGTGTTTTCTCTCATAATACGTCTCGCATCTTTACAATGCACCAAAAGCCCCTTCAGGCATATTGTTTCAAATGGTTTAGCATTTCATCATACGAAGGTTTATTTGATTTCACCATCATAATCATTTGCATCTACATCATCTTCGTCGCTATTAGTATATTGTTTTTTATTTTCACACTGCCCAAAATATCAATTCGGTTAATGTTTCGAGGTTTTCAGCTTCAAAATCAAGTGAAAGAAAATCATCAATCAGCATGTTGTTTTTTCTTTGATGCTCAAGCTCTTTT
>BGPR01036855.1:4486-15357 GCA_013235015.1 Araneus ventricosus
TCCAAAGTGTCTCTGAAATCGCAAATCCAAAAATCACGTATTGTACCACACGGAAATAATTGTGAAGGCGAAATTTTTTTTGCAAGGATATCCTCACTTTTTCTTTAGAGCCTCCCTAAGAAGGTCAGTGATCAATTTTAGAATGTTGAAATTAAAATTAATGAGCATTGGTTTCGTTCTTTTTAAGTTTTAATGTTTTGTTCCAAAAACTACTAGTAGCTCTGTGTACAGTAGACCTAGCGTCTAAGGAAGCCTAAGAAAAGAATGTAAAAAACCTTCAGCGCAGTCGTTATAGGCTTATATGCAAATGCGCGGTCATTTGCATGGCTTGGTCATTTTTTCGAATGCAAATTACGGTAAAACTTCAGTTCACCGAAACCCGGGTTGTCCAAAGTGTCTCTAAAATCGCAAATCCAAAAAATCACGTATACTACTGCATGGAAATAATTGTGAAGACGAGACTTTTTTTGCAACGATATCCCCACTTTTTTCCTTAGAGCCTCCCTAAGAAAGTCAGTGATTAATTTTAGAATGCTAAAATTAAAATTAATGGGCATTAGTTTAGTTCTTTTTAAGTTTTAGTGTTTTGTTCCATAAAATACTAGTAGCTCTGTGTACAGTAGACCTAGCGTCTAAAGAAGTCCAAGAAAAGAATCTAAAAAACATTCAGCGCAGTCTTTAAAAGTTTGGTCATTTTTTCGAATGCAAATTACGGTAAGACTTCAGTTCACCGAAACCCGGTGTAATAACTGTACTCCAACTTTAGAATAAACTCACTCTCTTTTTTTCCACTAGTTTAATAATTCTACTAATATGATTAAATAGGAAATATTTACATATGTACAATACAATTACCTTTCAAGATTGTTCATCATTAATAACTCAGAGTTCAGTACGAGAACTCCTACAAAAAAAAACATGCACACCCTGTGCAGAGCCAGAAAAACCATCCACCTTCATAGCGTCTCCCCACTCCCTCCCGCGCAACTGTTCCTCCCACTCTTCACTTCACATCCTTTTCCTGAGAGCCGGAACGCATATTTACAAACCCTAC
Organism: Araneus ventricosus; assembly: GCA_013235015.1. Taxonomy (NCBI): domain Eukaryota; kingdom Metazoa; phylum Arthropoda; class Arachnida; order Araneae; family Araneidae; genus Araneus; species Araneus ventricosus. The sequence goes on from BGPR01036855.1 coordinate 5,541, forward strand.
CCTGATAGAACTGAGGCAGGAAATCGGACAATATGATTGGCTCGCTTCGCCGAGAGCCGATGACGTCGTTCTTTGCTCTCGTACGGAAATTATAACAAAACAAGCGATTGAATGTGGACTTCGAATTAGTTTAGGTTTCCATTGCTTGGACTTCTCGAATTTTATTGTACGATACGCACCTACGTAGCAATTTTATTTAGTCTAGCGATTATCCTTCTTTTCGTTTTATTATTATTGGCATTAATTATAGTTAGATTAGTTGACTTTGAAACATCAAATGAACTATTTTCACTGGAATGATGTGAAAAAAAAACCCAACAACATTTGTCTAACCTTTTAGTTAATACCCTTCCAAGTTGTTATCATTAGACTTTTCATTAGTATAATTTCTTACAGTGTGGGATGTTTTAATTTTTATGATATTTTAAAAAATAATTTCATTTTTAAAAATATTACAACCCCCGGAAGAATGTTTTCTGTGCACAACTGTGGGAAAACGGAGAAAAGTAGGACGACTCTTGATTTGTTATGATTGCCGTACGCCACGTGCGAGAGCTGAAAACGACGTCACTGCCCCTCGTAGCCAATGGTATTGGCTGATTTCCTGCCTCAGTTCTATCAGGGTAGGGTTTGCAAATATGCAGCCGGAACAGCTACGTGGAGGTTAGTGGCATGACACCCGGGTTGTCCAAAGTGTCTCTGAAATCGCAAATCCAAAAATCACGTATTGCACTGTACGGAAATAATTGTGAAGGCGAGACTTTTTTGCAACGATATCCCCACTTTTTTCTTTAAAGCCTCCCCAAGAAGATCAGTGATTAATTTTAGAATGTTAAAATTAAAATTAATGGGCATTAATAATATTAATTAAGATATTGTTTTCTTGTGCATGTCAGGCGCTTTGCTGCCGACGAAGGGTTAACTTTAATGAAGGACATAAGCGTAGCCTACGGAGAGTTTTGAATTCGTTTTACACTCAAAACATTTCAGAATTACATGCAGTCGTACCTCTAGTTCACGAACCTCTATTTTGCGAATTTCTCTATTTTGCGAACTTTTTCTTGGAACCAAGAACATTTCGAGAATTTCTTCGTAAAATAACCTCCAAATAGTGAAGTGCATTCTCTATTTAACGAACTTTTTCTTGTGATCCAATATTTTTTTTTTCTCCCTAGTCCTCAAAATATTTCTAAACATTTCAAACTTATTCTTTCTTTTAACACATTTTATGGTGATCAATGACCTTGAAGCTGGAAAATGTCACAGCGAGAGTGCTTGAGCATCAAAGAAAAAAAAATTAATTCTTCATGTGGTGGTTAATGGCTTGAAAAAAAGAATATTGCTTTAAAATTTGGTATTCCTCCAAACAGCTCATCAACCATAATAAAAAATCATGATAAGATACAAAATTATGATTCATCGAATTCGTGTTCAAAACGTTTAAAAGCATGTGTCTATGAAGATGTGGATGAGGCAGTTTTGAAGTGGACAGTGTGAAAAATAAAAACAATATAGCAATGAATTGCGATGAAGACGAAGATGATGAAGATGGAAATGATCATGATGCAGAAATCAACAAGCCTTCGTATGATGAAATGCTAAAATTCATTAATTTTAATATAAAATTATTTTTTTAATTGAAAATACAGTGTATTCCCGGACAATGTTTTGTTTTATTCTTGTTTTCCTTGCAGATTTCTTTTTGGTGGGTAAAATATATGAAACAAATATATTAATTTACAAAATAAAGGTGTGATTAATTACTTTTTTTAATAATATTTAGTGTTTATGAATTTAAAATATGTTTTGTGTACTTTAAAGTATTTTAAAAGGTGAATCTCTATTTAACGAATTTTCCATATAACGAACTTTTTTTCGGGATTTAGCGACTTCGTTAAATAGAGGTCCGACTGTACTTTAATTAAATACAAAACAGTAATATATATTCATGGCTTAACAGAATAAATCGTTATCCGAAACGTTCGGTTAACCGGGGTTGTACAATATTTACAAAAGTCTGCTTTTATCAGTATACACAAAATTATAATTAAATGTCTGTTTTTATCAGCATTGACGAAATTACAATTAAATGTCTGTTTACATCAGTTTTAACAAAATTACAATTAAACGTCATTTGCTACTATTATCTGTATTTTTGGAGGCATTATGAATGGAGGTGTAACAGTCCTTACGCAGAAAGAAAAATCTGATATTGCATCTGTATCCTCCTAAATAAAATTCAATCGCTATATTTGTACGCAATTTTCAGAGCACCAACTCGAGTAAGAAGATGAGAAGTCGCTGTATAAGTAAACTGGTTCTCGACTCCTATGACTGCTGGATAAATAGCGCTGGACTATTTAACGGTCCCACTCCCGTGATAGGCCATATTACTCAGGATGGCAGGGCTCTCTGTATGAGGCGCGAGATAATGGATCCTATTAAAAGGCACAAAAAGTCCGTATTTACGATGCATGGCGGCCGGTCATTAGGATATATACTCGGATGCAAATATGGGAGGAGGGGTGCAGCAAGTTTCTATTATTACATATTTAGCGGTTTTCTTATTACATTCAGGAGGTTTAACTGTGCCGTATAGCTTCAAAAGTGGCTATCTCCATTTTTCAAAAATACTGGGGCGGTCAAAGATTTCAAGTCTATTTGACCATGGGGCGATCCAGGCGAAAATTAGGGTCGTTTTGCGGCTCCTTCTCAAAATTCCACTTCATGAAAATGGTCCCTTCACAAAATTCAAATTCGTAAAAACGGCCCTTTTACAAAATTTATTTTATAAAAATGATCCCTTTTTAAAATTTTTCCACGGTCAAACAAAGATTTTCGAAAATTTTCCCAGTGTTATGCATCCTTACTTTTCTATAGCAAATCGATTTTTAAAGTGAACATGCATTTCTGCATAATTAAGTGTTTTGTGAGCAGAAAGTTCCAATGTTTCAACATACTTTTAATAATAAACCACTATTATTTTTTTTAATCTGACTTTTTTTTAAGTTTTTGAATGAGGCATTGCACAAAATATATATACGGGTATATTTTTTCAGTATTATAAATTACTGCATATATTTGGAAAAATGAAACACTTTTGATATTAAACATAAAATATCGAAATATGACTGCTAAAATTAAAGGTTTTACATGATAAAAAAAATTTCACAAAAAATATTTTTATTTTTCACAAAAATGATTTTTTTTTCACAAAAATATTTTCATTTTTCTCAAAAAATATTTTTATTTCGCAAAAATATTTTTTTCACAATTTTTTTTTTCACAAAAATGGGCCCTAAAAAAACCTGGATCGACCCCTGTTGACACCTGTCCACCAAAAACTGCATACTGAAACATATTTCCAAAACCTCTCGTATATCATGCAGTTTATTTTTTAAATCTCATTTTGGCTGGATGTGAGAGAAAATCCACTAAATTCCCAAACATTTTCTCTTTTTTGAAATTTTCACCTTTAGCAGCTACGCGTCACAATTCTCAATGCGGTACCTGTAAAAATCTTCGTTTTAATGCTACTTTATAACTATCACTGCAATGAAAAATCAGGAGTGCCTTTTTTACGTCATAAAAACAAAACTAATGCGCATTTTAAATTCAAAACATTCTGCCACATAACGCACTTAAAAGAAGGCTTACATCAAACGCCACGAGAAGAACCTCAAACCCAATAAGATACCAGCTCTTTACATTAAATCGAAAACCAACCCTAAAAAAAGCATATTCTGAAGATAAAAACAAGCCCTATAATCTCCAATCTTTAAAACATGCAAAGCACCTAATTCCCATGCTACGTGCTACGTCTTCCCATCGCACCTCCATATGCCGTTTCCATCTACCTCTATAGGGAGGCAGGGGAAGAAGTGGTGATAAATCGTTGTTTCTGATAAAAGGGAGGCAGAAAGAGGTTGCTCTTGGACTCGAAGGCGCCCCTGTGCCCGACTAATGACAGTTTTAAGAACGATTTTGGAGCACTCGGGTCTGCCCGGGGATTGATCGTCGTGTAGCCCTGGGCCAGTGGGATAATCGGAGCAGGAATTACCCAAGCATTTAAGTTGAGACCGGGAAGGCTATTTAACAGTGGTGAAAAAGTAGGAATTGATCAATGAGTTGGAAGTGTTCTTTACTTTTTTCAAAAAATATTCTTTGGGAATGGTGAATGGTCTTGTACATTTTAAAGTCGTCATTAAAAATGTTTATTTTTGGTTTCTAAAGATGCTCTGCAGCTATATTGATTTGAAATGCACAAAGAGATGCAATTTTGCTTTTAGTTTTTTTGCATGGTTCAAACAGAGAATCTGTTTCACTCAAAAGTATCCTTAATAAAAAAGAATGTATTTAAAACTTGTTTACTTTCTGTTTTTTACTCTTACACTAGCGATAACCCGGCATTGCTGAGGATGACAATATTTTCGTATCTATTATTTTAATGTTAAAAATACTTTAATAAAAAATATCAAAATACACAAAATCATCTTATCTTTTGAAACACTTTTAAAATATTAAAATGAAAGTAGCAATTAAACCAAACGATTGTTTAAACATGCTGAAAGTTAATTTTATCCATAAGCTATCAATAATTTTTAAGCATCAGAGCTTGAATTGAGCGTGCTCAGTGGAAAAATAGTTTTTAATTGATAAAAAATATTTAATTAGTTATTACGAAACCTTCGCTAAAACTTTCTTGTGCTTCATACTATTTGCGAGCGAAATTTCAAGAAAATCTTTTCAATAGTTTGGATTTCTACAAAAAAATTGTCGTTTCATTTATATTTGTACATATTACTGATTTTCTTTTCCGTGTTAATGTTCGTTCTGATCTTACTAAAACTATTTTATATGAAAGATGTTTATACACAAATAAAAAAAATGTTTAAATTTCCTCAGCATAATATTTTTCTGAATAAAAATTTTTAATAGAATAATAGGTCACTCACGCATAAACTGAACTAAATTTCTTTCGCGAACCGAACTTGATCTGAAATGTGCGGTTAAAAAGATTTCTAGATGAAACTTCACGTTAAAAATTCTTATGTAGTGTAAGCTACTTTTTAATCTTAAAAATGTCAAAGAAAAGCATAATGATGCATTTCTTTTCATCTGAAAATACTACATAAAATACGTGTATTCTTAACCTGCCCCTTTTTGTCCAAAAAATATCATAGAAAATGTTAGATGTAAAATTTTAAAAATGGGGTCAATTCATGTTCAACCAATACATTCCAAGTGCGCAGAGACAATTTAATTTTGAAATCCATTGTGCAAGTTTTGCATTTACTGTTTCTAGTTTTACTTCAAAACATAGCGTAAGGCAATATGCATTTTGAAACACAGTGGTGACATCTACCATGCGACTGTGGCGGGACATAAATTGAATCTATTCTCACCAGAGGCAGTTGTTTCTAAGGTTATAAAAAGAGACGCAAAACCGATCCAATTCAGAAACAAACAGAAAATGAAATATTTTTTCACAATTTTTCCCCTTGGGTGAGTTAGAGAAAATCTGATCAAAAGTCGTTCCCCTTTTAGGTTTTTGATTTCTAGTTTAGCAATATCTGAAGATTGCAAATATACAACCAACTTATTTACAGTTTTTCATAAATATTTAAATACACTCACAATAAAGGTCCATTTACCTTAAATGGTGAATTGTTATATGTCATATTAAAGTAGAAATAAAACTGAAAAAACTTATTTTCAAAAAAATAAATTTCTGTACGTTGTCATTGTTTTCATATAATATTATGCTACATCAGGTTAAATAAGTTAGTTGCCTTCTTCATCACCTGTCTGAAAATGCTATAATAGCAGCACACATTTTGCATGGTTCATGCTATATTACCGCCACGAGAAAAACCCTAGACACTAGACATGCCTGTGGCGGGCGTCATGGAAACGGGATATTCCACTGCATTTTGGGGGTGAAGAAAGTGCTTTAATTCATTTGGCGCGGATAGAACCGACGGAAGACTCGTTTCGCTTTGTACTGGGGTAGAAAACGAATTCCTCGCCTAACGAAATGTGCTTTGTTCGCCAAATGTTGCGGTTGATTTTATACCCGTTTACCTCCTTTCTTCGACTCGCCTACTTGCGGCAACCCTGTCCAGGGTTTTTCTCCTGGCGGTAGGACAGTATACCAAACGAGAAAAAAAGAAACACAAAGCTCAAATAGTAATCAAAATGTTAATTCTTTTTTTCCAACAAAATTTGTAAAATTATTCAAAAATTGAGAGAGAACAGCAAGCTTTCCTTGCACACACTTTCGCATATGGAAAAATATTGTACAGGTGCCCGAGAGAAATCTTTATTTTTCTAAAAATTAATAACAAAAAAATTCGACGGTAGACTGTCTCTGCGAAAGGGCCGCTGGGATTGAGGGGCGTAGACTTACTTACCTTACTCAACTGTGACTTTCTGTGACTGAAGTAGCTCTATGCGACTATTAACTCTATAGTCTATAGTGACTATGTGACTCTATCTATGTAAAATTCTTCGTGATTTTCACCAACTTTGCAACTCGATTGTGACTAAACCGTAATTCCAAATTCTAAAATTATTTTTGAAAATTTCTGTGTTTACCTTTCTCTGTTAAATGAAACTAAAACGAACTCTCTATGTTATTTGGTTCCGGAGCTATAAGCCTTTAACGTCGCTGTGACGTCATCAGACTTTTTCGTTATTTCCACCAACTTTGAAGTTCTACTGTGACTAAACTGTAATTTCAAATTCTAAAATTCTTTTTGCAATCGTCAATTTATCCCTTTCTCTGTTAAATGAAACTAAAACCAACTCTCTATATTATTTGGTTGCGGAGCGCGAAAAGCGTCATAATTGTTTTCTTTCTCGACACACTATTAGACCACTATGGAGAGACGTAAATCTACGTCAAAATACGAAAAGGTGAAATTTAATGCAATTTGCGGCAAAAGAATGAAGAAATATAAGTTTTCTAGTATCAATAGCCCAATATAGATGGCGCAAATTACTTGACATCTGTAATAAGAAACGAAAATGGCGACCGCACAGGAGAAAGCACAGTGTGTATCGTGGCTAGAGGAAACAAAATCACAGAAAACCGTGTAAAGAAAGTGTCGCCTGGTGTACCATAGAAGTCCACCAAGTGTCCCTTCAATTTGTGCACAGATGCAGAAGCTTAACGACACATGAAATATTAAAAGACACTTGGCGGGAAATCGAATACAAACTGGACATTCTCCGCCTTACTAAAGGAGCTCACGTAAAGCCAAACTCTGTGTACTATAAAGAAAATATTTAAAAAATAATTAGATTTTTTCACTCTTTTCCAGCAAACTGCATTTAATTTCACCTTTTTTGTATTTTTGTCATTAATATTTAGAACAGTGTGTACCCAAAATTTTTTATGCCATGCCCCACCTAAGTCTTTCGAAAATTCTTATGCCCCATGTAACAGACGCGTTATTTTTAATATTCAAAAATGGAAATTTTCCCTGAAGAAACTTAAATGTGAGGTTTTAGGAAGAAATCACTAGGAAATTGTTGAGAAGCACAGTAAGTAAATTTGCAAAACAGATAAATGGAGAACTGAAATTCAAGTGCGTAATCATTGTAATAATTTTCGTAAGTTAACCAGTTTTTTATTTTTATTTTTATATATTTAGTTGTTGAAAAGGTTGCGGGGATTATAACTTTATATATATATATATATATATATAATATCATGGTTTCTGTGAGGTATAAAAGTGTGATTCCAAAGCAGACAGCAGTCGTTGACGAGAGATGAACAGTTTCTTTATTTGATTCATAAGTTTCAGCTGATTAGGGTAAAATTTAGAATAATATCAAGCCATTATTAAATATATAAACGCAAAGCGCGGTCACCGGCGACAAAGAAACAAGCCACGCCGAAAACAGGCGTCTGGTATCAAGGTTACGTGATTTTAAAAAGAGGAAGTTGCACCATCGCAGCGAGGTTAAGTAGTATTGTGAAAGAGGGGAATTCCCGAGCGTTAGACTGGTTGAAACTGGATTTCAGCCAGTTAAAGTGACAGTTAATTGTGTGCTAGAGCTTAAGTAGAAATAATTTTACGTATTAAATTTTGAGTATCGGTTTTTAAAATTAGGAAAGTGTTAAATTATTACATATATATATATATTGAAAATTATTCCTAAAAGAAAATGTGCCGTTTTGATCTGAAAAGTTATAGATACCTACAAGTTAAATCAAAGAAGACGGTCGCTTTTAACCTCCTGACGAGTCCATTTTCGAATTGCCCCCCCCCCCCGGTGGTGCCTGTGCCCCATGTTTGGAAACAGTGGTTTAGAATAATAAAGATCTTTCTCCGACATCCTATAATTTCGCGGCTAAATTAATCACTGCTGATTAGGGTGGATCGAAAAGTAAATGAATTTTTTTTGGGGGGGGGAGGAATTACTTTTGGAGAGGGCTGGGAAATTTGTGTCTTGGGTATATTAGTTTATATAATTTTTTTATTGAAATCCATTGATATCTTCCGGTGCCCCAAGCGCCCCAAAAGCAGTTAAAAATTTAAATTTTTATGAAAATTTCCATTTTTTTTCGAAATTACTTTTGCAACGGGGTGTGAAAGTTGTGTCTTAAGTATATTATTATAAGTATAGTTTACATATATTTTTTTATTGAAATCCATTCACATCTTCAAGTGCCTCCAAAATAGTTAAAAATGAAATTTTTTTGGAAATTTATAAAAAAATATTTTCAAATTTCCCTTTAGCGCCGGGTAAGAAAGTTTTGTTTGGGGTATATTAGTTTACATTTTTTTTTATTATTATTATCCAACTTCCTTCATATCTTCTGGTAGCCCAAGCTCCCAAAAATAGATAAAAATTGAGATTTTTACGATTTTGACTCATTCAATCAACAAGGAAGGTAGGAATAAAAGAACGCTTTTTCCAAAGTTTTCCCTGTAGCGATGTGTTTTTGTTCAGGAAAAGTCGAGATTGTGGAGTAGTTCATATTTGTCTTCGAAATAAAGTAAAATTGTGGTATATTGTAAAATATAAAAAAGAAAAAAAGTTAGTTGTGGGCCCCTGAATAATATCATATAAACAAAAATAATTTTATTTATTTAATAATAAATAATAGATAATTCTTCATTCTCTCCTATACGTTTTTCCCTATAAAATCGTTTCTTTAACGCATTTTTTATTTTTAATTCAAAATTTGCATAAAAATCGTTTTTTTTTTAAATATTTAAGTGTCTTGGGGCACCGGATGAAATTAAAGTTGAAAAAATTTGCATGTATGCTAGTACACTTAAAAGACAACTTTTGCACCCTACGCCGATTATTCTATCCACACTTTGAATTTTCGATCCACCCTACTCTGCAATCAGGGTAAAACCGGATACGCTAAGTATGTAAGTACGCATGTATGCTAGTACACTTAAAAGACAACTTTTGCACCCTATGCCGATTATTCTATCCACACATTGAATTTTCGATCCACCCTACTCCTGATGTTCCCCCGTTTTTATTCCAAAGAATTGAGCAATGCCTTTTCTTTCCAGATCCGTACGTGAAGGTGTCCCTGATGTGCCAAGGCAAGCGTGTCAAGAAGAAGAAGACATCCGTCAAGAAGTCGACTCTCAACCCGGTCTATAACGAAGCCCTCGTCTTCGACGTCCCCGCAGAGAACATTGAGGACGTCACCTTGGTCGTCAAAGTGATCGATTACGACAGGTCAGAGACTTTTCAAATTCGGATGAGCTTGTTCGTCGCTGTCTTACAATTACTCGGTTCTGAGGGCTTCGCCTTTCTTTTGTTAATAATGATTTAAAAA
>BGPR01036856.1:4486-15357 GCA_013235015.1 Araneus ventricosus
TCCAAAGTGTCTCTGAAATCGCAAATCCAAAAATCACGTATTGTACCACACGGAAATAATTGTGAAGGCGAAATTTTTTTTGCAAGGATATCCTCACTTTTTCTTTAGAGCCTCCCTAAGAAGGTCAGTGATCAATTTTAGAATGTTGAAATTAAAATTAATGAGCATTGGTTTCGTTCTTTTTAAGTTTTAATGTTTTGTTCCAAAAACTACTAGTAGCTCTGTGTACAGTAGACCTAGCGTCTAAGGAAGCCTAAGAAAAGAATGTAAAAAACCTTCAGCGCAGTCGTTATAGGCTTATATGCAAATGCGCGGTCATTTGCATGGCTTGGTCATTTTTTCGAATGCAAATTACGGTAAAACTTCAGTTCACCGAAACCCGGGTTGTCCAAAGTGTCTCTAAAATCGCAAATCCAAAAAATCACGTATACTACTGCATGGAAATAATTGTGAAGACGAGACTTTTTTTGCAACGATATCCCCACTTTTTTCCTTAGAGCCTCCCTAAGAAAGTCAGTGATTAATTTTAGAATGCTAAAATTAAAATTAATGGGCATTAGTTTAGTTCTTTTTAAGTTTTAGTGTTTTGTTCCATAAAATACTAGTAGCTCTGTGTACAGTAGACCTAGCGTCTAAAGAAGTCCAAGAAAAGAATCTAAAAAACATTCAGCGCAGTCTTTAAAAGTTTGGTCATTTTTTCGAATGCAAATTACGGTAAGACTTCAGTTCACCGAAACCCGGTGTAATAACTGTACTCCAACTTTAGAATAAACTCACTCTCTTTTTTTCCACTAGTTTAATAATTCTACTAATATGATTAAATAGGAAATATTTACATATGTACAATACAATTACCTTTCAAGATTGTTCATCATTAATAACTCAGAGTTCAGTACGAGAACTCCTACAAAAAAAAACATGCACACCCTGTGCAGAGCCAGAAAAACCATCCACCTTCATAGCGTCTCCCCACTCCCTCCCGCGCAACTGTTCCTCCCACTCTTCACTTCACATCCTTTTCCTGAGAGCCGGAACGCATATTTACAAACCCTACCCTGATAGAACTGAGGCAGGAAATCGGACAATATGATTGGCTCGCTTCGCCGAGAGCCGATGACGTCGTTCTTTGCTCTCGTACGGAAATTATAACAAAACAAGCGATTGAATGTGGACTTCGAATTAGTTTAGGTTTCCATTGCTTGGACTTCTCGAATTTTATTGTACGATACGCACCTACGTAGCAATTTTATTTAGTCTAGCGATTATCCTTCTTTTCGTTTTATTATTATTGGCATTAATTATAGTTAGATTAGTTGACTTTGAAACATCAAATGAACTATTTTCACTGGAATGATGTGAAAAAAAAACCCAACAACATTTGTCTAACCTTTTAGTTAATACCCTTCCAAGTTGTTATCATTAGACTTTTCATTAGTATAATTTCTTACAGTGTGGGATGTTTTAATTTTTATGATATTTTAAAAAATAATTTCATTTTTAAAAATATTACAACCCCCGGAAGAATGTTTTCTGTGCACAACTGTGGGAAAACGGAGAAAAGTAGGACGACTCTTGATTTGTTATGATTGCCGTACGCCACGTGCGAGAGCTGAAAACGACGTCACTGCCCCTCGTAGCCAATGGTATTGGCTGATTTCCTGCCTCAGTTCTATCAGGGTAGGGTTTGCAAATATGCAGCCGGAACAGCTACGTGGAGGTTAGTGGCATGACACCCGGGTTGTCCAAAGTGTCTCTGAAATCGCAAATCCAAAAATCACGTATTGCACTGTACGGAAATAATTGTGAAGGCGAGACTTTTTTGCAACGATATCCCCACTTTTTTCTTTAAAGCCTCCCCAAGAAGATCAGTGATTAATTTTAGAATGTTAAAATTAAAATTAATGGGCATTAATAATATTAATTAAGATATTGTTTTCTTGTGCATGTCAGGCGCTTTGCTGCCGACGAAGGGTTAACTTTAATGAAGGACATAAGCGTAGCCTACGGAGAGTTTTGAATTCGTTTTACACTCAAAACATTTCAGAATTACATGCAGTCGTACCTCTAGTTCACGAACCTCTATTTTGCGAATTTCTCTATTTTGCGAACTTTTTCTTGGAACCAAGAACATTTCGAGAATTTCTTCGTAAAATAACCTCCAAATAGTGAAGTGCATTCTCTATTTAACGAACTTTTTCTTGTGATCCAATATTTTTTTTTTCTCCCTAGTCCTCAAAATATTTCTAAACATTTCAAACTTATTCTTTCTTTTAACACATTTTATGGTGATCAATGACCTTGAAGCTGGAAAATGTCACAGCGAGAGTGCTTGAGCATCAAAGAAAAAAAAATTAATTCTTCATGTGGTGGTTAATGGCTTGAAAAAAAGAATATTGCTTTAAAATTTGGTATTCCTCCAAACAGCTCATCAACCATAATAAAAAATCATGATAAGATACAAAATTATGATTCATCGAATTCGTGTTCAAAACGTTTAAAAGCATGTGTCTATGAAGATGTGGATGAGGCAGTTTTGAAGTGGACAGTGTGAAAAATAAAAACAATATAGCAATGAATTGCGATGAAGACGAAGATGATGAAGATGGAAATGATCATGATGCAGAAATCAACAAGCCTTCGTATGATGAAATGCTAAAATTCATTAATTTTAATATAAAATTATTTTTTTAATTGAAAATACAGTGTATTCCCGGACAATGTTTTGTTTTATTCTTGTTTTCCTTGCAGATTTCTTTTTGGTGGGTAAAATATATGAAACAAATATATTAATTTACAAAATAAAGGTGTGATTAATTACTTTTTTTAATAATATTTAGTGTTTATGAATTTAAAATATGTTTTGTGTACTTTAAAGTATTTTAAAAGGTGAATCTCTATTTAACGAATTTTCCATATAACGAACTTTTTTTCGGGATTTAGCGACTTCGTTAAATAGAGGTCCGACTGTACTTTAATTAAATACAAAACAGTAATATATATTCATGGCTTAACAGAATAAATCGTTATCCGAAACGTTCGGTTAACCGGGGTTGTACAATATTTACAAAAGTCTGCTTTTATCAGTATACACAAAATTATAATTAAATGTCTGTTTTTATCAGCATTGACGAAATTACAATTAAATGTCTGTTTACATCAGTTTTAACAAAATTACAATTAAACGTCATTTGCTACTATTATCTGTATTTTTGGAGGCATTATGAATGGAGGTGTAACAGTCCTTACGCAGAAAGAAAAATCTGATATTGCATCTGTATCCTCCTAAATAAAATTCAATCGCTATATTTGTACGCAATTTTCAGAGCACCAACTCGAGTAAGAAGATGAGAAGTCGCTGTATAAGTAAACTGGTTCTCGACTCCTATGACTGCTGGATAAATAGCGCTGGACTATTTAACGGTCCCACTCCCGTGATAGGCCATATTACTCAGGATGGCAGGGCTCTCTGTATGAGGCGCGAGATAATGGATCCTATTAAAAGGCACAAAAAGTCCGTATTTACGATGCATGGCGGCCGGTCATTAGGATATATACTCGGATGCAAATATGGGAGGAGGGGTGCAGCAAGTTTCTATTATTACATATTTAGCGGTTTTCTTATTACATTCAGGAGGTTTAACTGTGCCGTATAGCTTCAAAAGTGGCTATCTCCATTTTTCAAAAATACTGGGGCGGTCAAAGATTTCAAGTCTATTTGACCATGGGGCGATCCAGGCGAAAATTAGGGTCGTTTTGCGGCTCCTTCTCAAAATTCCACTTCATGAAAATGGTCCCTTCACAAAATTCAAATTCGTAAAAACGGCCCTTTTACAAAATTTATTTTATAAAAATGATCCCTTTTTAAAATTTTTCCACGGTCAAACAAAGATTTTCGAAAATTTTCCCAGTGTTATGCATCCTTACTTTTCTATAGCAAATCGATTTTTAAAGTGAACATGCATTTCTGCATAATTAAGTGTTTTGTGAGCAGAAAGTTCCAATGTTTCAACATACTTTTAATAATAAACCACTATTATTTTTTTTAATCTGACTTTTTTTTAAGTTTTTGAATGAGGCATTGCACAAAATATATATACGGGTATATTTTTTCAGTATTATAAATTACTGCATATATTTGGAAAAATGAAACACTTTTGATATTAAACATAAAATATCGAAATATGACTGCTAAAATTAAAGGTTTTACATGATAAAAAAAATTTCACAAAAAATATTTTTATTTTTCACAAAAATGATTTTTTTTTCACAAAAATATTTTCATTTTTCTCAAAAAATATTTTTATTTCGCAAAAATATTTTTTTCACAATTTTTTTTTTCACAAAAATGGGCCCTAAAAAAACCTGGATCGACCCCTGTTGACACCTGTCCACCAAAAACTGCATACTGAAACATATTTCCAAAACCTCTCGTATATCATGCAGTTTATTTTTTAAATCTCATTTTGGCTGGATGTGAGAGAAAATCCACTAAATTCCCAAACATTTTCTCTTTTTTGAAATTTTCACCTTTAGCAGCTACGCGTCACAATTCTCAATGCGGTACCTGTAAAAATCTTCGTTTTAATGCTACTTTATAACTATCACTGCAATGAAAAATCAGGAGTGCCTTTTTTACGTCATAAAAACAAAACTAATGCGCATTTTAAATTCAAAACATTCTGCCACATAACGCACTTAAAAGAAGGCTTACATCAAACGCCACGAGAAGAACCTCAAACCCAATAAGATACCAGCTCTTTACATTAAATCGAAAACCAACCCTAAAAAAAGCATATTCTGAAGATAAAAACAAGCCCTATAATCTCCAATCTTTAAAACATGCAAAGCACCTAATTCCCATGCTACGTGCTACGTCTTCCCATCGCACCTCCATATGCCGTTTCCATCTACCTCTATAGGGAGGCAGGGGAAGAAGTGGTGATAAATCGTTGTTTCTGATAAAAGGGAGGCAGAAAGAGGTTGCTCTTGGACTCGAAGGCGCCCCTGTGCCCGACTAATGACAGTTTTAAGAACGATTTTGGAGCACTCGGGTCTGCCCGGGGATTGATCGTCGTGTAGCCCTGGGCCAGTGGGATAATCGGAGCAGGAATTACCCAAGCATTTAAGTTGAGACCGGGAAGGCTATTTAACAGTGGTGAAAAAGTAGGAATTGATCAATGAGTTGGAAGTGTTCTTTACTTTTTTCAAAAAATATTCTTTGGGAATGGTGAATGGTCTTGTACATTTTAAAGTCGTCATTAAAAATGTTTATTTTTGGTTTCTAAAGATGCTCTGCAGCTATATTGATTTGAAATGCACAAAGAGATGCAATTTTGCTTTTAGTTTTTTTGCATGGTTCAAACAGAGAATCTGTTTCACTCAAAAGTATCCTTAATAAAAAAGAATGTATTTAAAACTTGTTTACTTTCTGTTTTTTACTCTTACACTAGCGATAACCCGGCATTGCTGAGGATGACAATATTTTCGTATCTATTATTTTAATGTTAAAAATACTTTAATAAAAAATATCAAAATACACAAAATCATCTTATCTTTTGAAACACTTTTAAAATATTAAAATGAAAGTAGCAATTAAACCAAACGATTGTTTAAACATGCTGAAAGTTAATTTTATCCATAAGCTATCAATAATTTTTAAGCATCAGAGCTTGAATTGAGCGTGCTCAGTGGAAAAATAGTTTTTAATTGATAAAAAATATTTAATTAGTTATTACGAAACCTTCGCTAAAACTTTCTTGTGCTTCATACTATTTGCGAGCGAAATTTCAAGAAAATCTTTTCAATAGTTTGGATTTCTACAAAAAAATTGTCGTTTCATTTATATTTGTACATATTACTGATTTTCTTTTCCGTGTTAATGTTCGTTCTGATCTTACTAAAACTATTTTATATGAAAGATGTTTATACACAAATAAAAAAAATGTTTAAATTTCCTCAGCATAATATTTTTCTGAATAAAAATTTTTAATAGAATAATAGGTCACTCACGCATAAACTGAACTAAATTTCTTTCGCGAACCGAACTTGATCTGAAATGTGCGGTTAAAAAGATTTCTAGATGAAACTTCACGTTAAAAATTCTTATGTAGTGTAAGCTACTTTTTAATCTTAAAAATGTCAAAGAAAAGCATAATGATGCATTTCTTTTCATCTGAAAATACTACATAAAATACGTGTATTCTTAACCTGCCCCTTTTTGTCCAAAAAATATCATAGAAAATGTTAGATGTAAAATTTTAAAAATGGGGTCAATTCATGTTCAACCAATACATTCCAAGTGCGCAGAGACAATTTAATTTTGAAATCCATTGTGCAAGTTTTGCATTTACTGTTTCTAGTTTTACTTCAAAACATAGCGTAAGGCAATATGCATTTTGAAACACAGTGGTGACATCTACCATGCGACTGTGGCGGGACATAAATTGAATCTATTCTCACCAGAGGCAGTTGTTTCTAAGGTTATAAAAAGAGACGCAAAACCGATCCAATTCAGAAACAAACAGAAAATGAAATATTTTTTCACAATTTTTCCCCTTGGGTGAGTTAGAGAAAATCTGATCAAAAGTCGTTCCCCTTTTAGGTTTTTGATTTCTAGTTTAGCAATATCTGAAGATTGCAAATATACAACCAACTTATTTACAGTTTTTCATAAATATTTAAATACACTCACAATAAAGGTCCATTTACCTTAAATGGTGAATTGTTATATGTCATATTAAAGTAGAAATAAAACTGAAAAAACTTATTTTCAAAAAAATAAATTTCTGTACGTTGTCATTGTTTTCATATAATATTATGCTACATCAGGTTAAATAAGTTAGTTGCCTTCTTCATCACCTGTCTGAAAATGCTATAATAGCAGCACACATTTTGCATGGTTCATGCTATATTACCGCCACGAGAAAAACCCTAGACACTAGACATGCCTGTGGCGGGCGTCATGGAAACGGGATATTCCACTGCATTTTGGGGGTGAAGAAAGTGCTTTAATTCATTTGGCGCGGATAGAACCGACGGAAGACTCGTTTCGCTTTGTACTGGGGTAGAAAACGAATTCCTCGCCTAACGAAATGTGCTTTGTTCGCCAAATGTTGCGGTTGATTTTATACCCGTTTACCTCCTTTCTTCGACTCGCCTACTTGCGGCAACCCTGTCCAGGGTTTTTCTCCTGGCGGTAGGACAGTATACCAAACGAGAAAAAAAGAAACACAAAGCTCAAATAGTAATCAAAATGTTAATTCTTTTTTTCCAACAAAATTTGTAAAATTATTCAAAAATTGAGAGAGAACAGCAAGCTTTCCTTGCACACACTTTCGCATATGGAAAAATATTGTACAGGTGCCCGAGAGAAATCTTTATTTTTCTAAAAATTAATAACAAAAAAATTCGACGGTAGACTGTCTCTGCGAAAGGGCCGCTGGGATTGAGGGGCGTAGACTTACTTACCTTACTCAACTGTGACTTTCTGTGACTGAAGTAGCTCTATGCGACTATTAACTCTATAGTCTATAGTGACTATGTGACTCTATCTATGTAAAATTCTTCGTGATTTTCACCAACTTTGCAACTCGATTGTGACTAAACCGTAATTCCAAATTCTAAAATTATTTTTGAAAATTTCTGTGTTTACCTTTCTCTGTTAAATGAAACTAAAACGAACTCTCTATGTTATTTGGTTCCGGAGCTATAAGCCTTTAACGTCGCTGTGACGTCATCAGACTTTTTCGTTATTTCCACCAACTTTGAAGTTCTACTGTGACTAAACTGTAATTTCAAATTCTAAAATTCTTTTTGCAATCGTCAATTTATCCCTTTCTCTGTTAAATGAAACTAAAACCAACTCTCTATATTATTTGGTTGCGGAGCGCGAAAAGCGTCATAATTGTTTTCTTTCTCGACACACTATTAGACCACTATGGAGAGACGTAAATCTACGTCAAAATACGAAAAGGTGAAATTTAATGCAATTTGCGGCAAAAGAATGAAGAAATATAAGTTTTCTAGTATCAATAGCCCAATATAGATGGCGCAAATTACTTGACATCTGTAATAAGAAACGAAAATGGCGACCGCACAGGAGAAAGCACAGTGTGTATCGTGGCTAGAGGAAACAAAATCACAGAAAACCGTGTAAAGAAAGTGTCGCCTGGTGTACCATAGAAGTCCACCAAGTGTCCCTTCAATTTGTGCACAGATGCAGAAGCTTAACGACACATGAAATATTAAAAGACACTTGGCGGGAAATCGAATACAAACTGGACATTCTCCGCCTTACTAAAGGAGCTCACGTAAAGCCAAACTCTGTGTACTATAAAGAAAATATTTAAAAAATAATTAGATTTTTTCACTCTTTTCCAGCAAACTGCATTTAATTTCACCTTTTTTGTATTTTTGTCATTAATATTTAGAACAGTGTGTACCCAAAATTTTTTATGCCATGCCCCACCTAAGTCTTTCGAAAATTCTTATGCCCCATGTAACAGACGCGTTATTTTTAATATTCAAAAATGGAAATTTTCCCTGAAGAAACTTAAATGTGAGGTTTTAGGAAGAAATCACTAGGAAATTGTTGAGAAGCACAGTAAGTAAATTTGCAAAACAGATAAATGGAGAACTGAAATTCAAGTGCGTAATCATTGTAATAATTTTCGTAAGTTAACCAGTTTTTTATTTTTATTTTTATATATTTAGTTGTTGAAAAGGTTGCGGGGATTATAACTTTATATATATATATATATATATATAATATCATGGTTTCTGTGAGGTATAAAAGTGTGATTCCAAAGCAGACAGCAGTCGTTGACGAGAGATGAACAGTTTCTTTATTTGATTCATAAGTTTCAGCTGATTAGGGTAAAATTTAGAATAATATCAAGCCATTATTAAATATATAAACGCAAAGCGCGGTCACCGGCGACAAAGAAACAAGCCACGTCGGAAAGGGCGTCTGGTATCAAGGTTACGTGATTTTAAAAAGAGGAAGTTGCACCATCGCAGCGAGATTAAGTAGTACTGTAAAAGAGGGGAATTCCCGAGCGTTAGACTGGTTGAAACTGGATTTCAGCCAGTTAAAGTGACAGTTAATTGTGTGCTAGAGCTTAAGTAGAAATAATTTTACGTATTAAATTTTGAGTATCGGTTTTTAAAATTAGGAAAGTGTTAAATTATTACATATATATATATATTGAAAATTATTCCTAAAAGAAAATGTGCCGTTTTGATCTGAAAAGTTATAGATACCTACAAGTTAAATCAAAGAAGACGGTCGCTTTTAACCTCCTGACGAGTCCATTTTCGAATTGACCCCCCCCCCTCGGTGGTGCCTGTGCCCCATGTTTGGAAACAGTGGTTTAGAATAATAAACATTTTTCTTCGACATCCTATAATTTTGCGGCTAAATTAATCACTGCTGATTAGGGTGGATCGAAAAGTAAATGAATTTTTTTTGGGGGGGGGAGGAATTACTTTTGGAGAGGGCTGGGAAATTTGTGTCTTGGGTATATTAATTTATATAATTTTTTTATTGAAATCCATTTATATCTTCCGGTGCCCCAAGCGCCCCAAAAGCAGTTAAAAATTTAAATTTTTATGAAAATTTCCATTTTTTTTCGAAATTACTTTTGCAACGGGGTGTGAAAGTTGTGTCTTAAGTATATTATTATAAGTATAGTTTACATATATTTTTTTATTGAAATCCATTCACATCTTCAAGTGCCTCCAAAATAGTTAAAAATGAAATTTTTTTGGAAATTTATAAAAAAATATTTTCAAATTTCCCTTTAGCGCCGGGTAAGAAAGTTTTGTTTGGGGTATATTAGTTTACATTTTTTTTTATTATTATTATCCAACTTCCTTCATATCTTCTGGTAGCCCAAGCTCCCAAAAATAGATAAAAATTGAGATTTTTACGATTTTGACTCATTCAATCAACAAGGAAGGTAGGAATAAAAGAACGCTTTTTCCAAAGTTTTCCCTGTAGCGATGTGTTTTTGTTCAGGAAAAGTCGAGATTGTGGAGTAGTTCATATTTGTCTTCGAAATAAAGTAAAATTGTGGTATATTGTAAAATATAAAAAAGAAAAAAAGTTAGTTGTGGGCCCCTGAATAATATCATATAAACAAAAATAATTTTATTTATTTAATAATAAATAATAGATAATTCTTCATTCTCTCCTATACGTTTTTCCCTATAAAATCGTTTCTTTAACGCATTTTTTATTTTTAATTCAAAATTTGCATAAAAATCGTTTTTTTTTTAAATATTTAAGTGTCTTGGGGCACCGGATGAAATTAAAGTTGAAAAAATTTGCATGTATGCTAGTACACTTAAAAGACAACTTTTGCACCCTACGCCGATTATTCTATCCACACTTTGAATTTTCGATCCACCCTACTCTGCAATCAGGGTAAAACCGGATACGCTAAGTATGTAAGTACGCATGTATGCTAGTACACTTAAAAGACAACTTTTGCACCCTATGCCGATTATTCTATCCACACATTGAATTTTCGATCCACCCTACTCCTGATGTTCCCCCGTTTTTATTCCAAAGAATTGAGCAATGCCTTTTCTTTCCAGATCCGTACGTGAAGGTGTCCCTGATGTGCCAAGGCAAGCGTGTCAAGAAGAAGAAGACATCCGTCAAGAAGTCGACTCTCAACCCGGTCTATAACGAAGCCCTCGTCTTCGACGTCCCCGCAGAGAACATTGAGGACGTCACCTTGGTCGTCAAAGTGATCGATTACGACAGGTCAGAGACTTTTCAAATTCGGATGAGCTTGTTCGTCGCTGTCTTACAATTACTCGGTTCTGAGGGCTTCGCCTTTCTTTTGTTAATAATGATTTAAAAA
>BGPR01036857.1:0-15357 GCA_013235015.1 Araneus ventricosus
GAGAACGGGAGCTCCGAGTCCCAAGGGTCCAGCGAGGGAAGCGTGAGCAGCTGCGAGGGCAGCGCAGAAAATGACAACCTGAAATGGAAAAGATGTGTCTTACTTCAAATCTATTTTCATTTGTAAATGTAGATAATTTTTGCATGAAATTGTGCATTTAGCAGTTTTATTATTATTTTTCGAAAATTTATAAATTTTGAATTTGGTGAAATTCATTTTAGGATATAAAATTATGCAAGACTACTTTCTTATGCGAACAAAGAGCATACTGCTGTTAACTCAATATTGATCAAGCCTGTAATTTCAGATTCATTTTATATTGCATTCAATATTTTTTTTATTTCTGAAGCCGTTTATAATTATTTATAACTATCTTAATACAATGTGGAAAAATTCTCTTGTAGGAATAAGATTCATTATGTATATGCATTTTAATATGCATTTTAGAAACTATGGGAAGTTGAATTCTCTTCGTAAACAAACACTATGCTCAACATTTTTAATTGAAATTATTTATGCTTAGTTACACCATCAGAGCTTAAGAAAGAAAGCAGATAAATTTGGTGAAGGTATTCGTTCATTACCTTGCTTATCAAATGTAAAACACGAATTTCTACCCTAGAAGAAATATTTACATAAAACAAATAAGTCGGAAAAATATTAGCAGTTTTCTTAAACCCCTTTATGGTGATTTTAAAGTTTTAAGCTATATTCGTGAAGTTTGTGGTTTCTTTTAGGTTTTTAGATAATTTTAACGAAATATTTTCTGATACTAAATTTTTGTGTGTCCGCAGATGTCTTTTATTGTATTCTGACTATAAATTCAAAATTCATATAAAGTATAGCAAAATGACTTCAATCAGATTTATAAGTGAAAATAATCTGTAGAAAATTTCATTTACAAAGTATAAATAAAAGTTTATTGCTACTCATAAACCCGAAATTTACTTCCTAGCAATTTCTGAAGGAGTAAAATAATGAAACTCAACAGACAATAGGTAAAAGCGATCTCTACTTACCTTTGCGAACATGTTGGATGTAGTTGAATATCTTTAGCTGGAGCTGCTAATGAATTAACAGCCGCTAACAATAACTTTTATACTATTTTCAAATAAAAAAGAAAAGAAATAAAGCTGTGAAAGGTCGAGTAGATACAATAAGGATTATGTTGATGGAAGCAATTCTATCTCCTCCCAACGTGGTAACTAGATGACATTGGAGTTCACAACCTGTTCATATGCCCGTTTCAGACGTCAATTTGTTCCGTACTCGCCTACGTTGATTAATGAGATACGATTTGAAGGTTTTTCTTACCGAAATGCTAGCATATAGATATAGCGATAAAAAGTGTCACATAGTGTCATTTCAGATAATTGTTTAATATGCGTGTTGACGTATATATTTTTATTTGTTATGTATAATTGAATTTTAGATCTGTTTCTTTTATTATTCTTGCACGTGTGCAGTTGCTTTTGAGTGTAAATTTTTTACTTTCTCGTATACAAAGAATAGAACGCACTGTATTGTAATCGTCAAATAATACGACTTCGAGATTTTTATTTTCAGGTTTAACATCCCCTACCTCGAGTAAAAAAAGGAATTATATTTGTCTATCTGTCGGTTTCTGAAACTATTAATTCAAACCAGAACGAGCTATTCAAACGAAAATTGCTATATGGTTATTATTCAAAATTGTGTATATATATATATACGAAACTCAAAAGGAAGTCTGTCTGTTTTTCTGGATTAGAAAATGATAACTCAACAACACAACGAGTTAGAATGATGACATTTAGCATACTGTTTTATTGCTAAAACTGTAGGCGTGAATTCAGATTTGGGCAAAATGTACCGAAAAATTCAGTCAACCGTTCTATCTATTCCTGTACATATGAAACCGTTTGCTCAAAAAAGAGAAATAAATTTCAGCATGTGATCGTTATATCAAAGTGGTATATTGGTTTTTAATTTTCGACCAAATCCGTCAAAGGCTAGATTGTTTTTATATGTGTCTATCCGTTTAGTGTGAACACGATTACTCAAACACACAACGAGCTCAATAAATGAAATTTGGTTTCTGGACTTAGCATCAAAATAGTAGATTTGTATCAGATTTTGGGCGCGATCAATTAATTGAAGATTTCAGAAATTGCACCCGCACTTTTCTTCATTATGCGAGAAGGCTAAACATGAAAGGCGCTGTATTGTAAAAGTATACAAGGAAGTAGAGAGGAGATTACTCTGATTAGTTCTTTTCATCATCACTGTAGTTAAATAATTTATAGTAGTCTAATTGCTAAAAGGAATTTGGATTTAAATCCCATGTGCCGTTTTTTCTGTCCATTAAGTGATAGATTTTTAAAGCAGTATTGAGTGAACTACCAAATTTTATTTCTAAAATTAAAGGATGCAAAGTAATGTCAAATACATATACAGTGAAATCTGTGTATAACGATACTGTCTATAACGCTAAACCTGCCTATAACGATATTTTCTTTGGTCCTAGCGGAATTCCTATCTACTCCATGTATTCTGAACCTCTCTACAACGATAATCACTCTTTAGATGCAGCTGTCTATAAAGATAATTTTACCTCTATAGATCCGCTTAACACATCCAATTTGTGTCGGACAATCATTAGGAGAAAAATGCAGGAGAAATCGATCAACAGCTGGAAGTGCAGTGATTGTATCAGTTGGACATTGTACATGTAGCTACCGTAGACCAAGAGCGTTGCTAATGTTCGACACATCTCAGGACGAGGGAAATAGAAGGGCTGACTCATACCTTTGAAGTTTTAAAAAAGCCGAAAAGAGGGGAGAAAACCAGTTTCGAAGTCACTATTCTGACAGGAAGCTTGTGGGATCCGATAGTGCCCACTGGAGATTCTTTAATTCTTAGCTATTTGTTCCTGTGTTGTTCAGTGTTACTCGTTATTTGGGTGAAATATTGAGAAAAACTTGCATTTCTTGTAAATATGTCTACTACTAAAATGTAATATTTCATATGTTTCCAGTATGTCCGAATCTGAATCAAATTTGGAACTCGAAATGTAAAAGGCAAGACCATATAAATGTAAAAAACGCAGTTATCTCTTTAGGTCATGGATAATTTGAAAAATCGTCTGCTTTGTTTAAATCAAAAGAAAATTTTAAACCCTGATGCAGTATATATTAATAAATATACCCTGATAAATATCACTAAAATGCTCTTGTCAAATCTTTTACAGAATAAAGCAGAATAGGAGGTGCTATAAAAAAACATGGGGGCTGGTGCCCTGCCCTCAAGCTTTAAATATGCAGAATGAAGACGCTTGTCAGATGTTGACCCTGAACCTTCCCACACATGCACTTAATGCTACAAGGTCGTAGTTACCACCACTTCTGTAGATTGGAGCTTTGATGTATGTGGTGTAGTCGCATTTCTTATGGCATAGAAAGTTGAGTAGAGAATCTGTATCCAATTTTGCCAAACGCTTGGTGATACCTGTGGTGAGATCTATGCAAAGTTGAAGAAAGTTTATGGGAGGGGGCGTGTAGAAGTCACACAAGAGTTGACGAATTGTTTAAACGTTCATCGAAAATATCGAAAGTGATGAGTTCTAAAATATTAACAAATCTTAAAATATCCAATATGTGCGTTCAGCTATGCGCGAAAATAATCGAATCTTTATTCGTGAGTAATCTGAAGAGTGCAGCACTAACTATGGTTCAGTTCAGTCCATTCTGACTGAAGGTTTGGGCTTTAGACGCGTATTTGCCAAGCTCGCGCCGAAATTGCTCTTTGCAGACCAGAAGCAAAAATGTGCTTATGCCTATGATTCAGAGAGATCGACCATCCAAAGAGATCGAGCGTAATTTACAACTAAACTTTCTCTGCCATAACAAATGCGACGACAGCACAGTAATTTTTCAAATCTCTGCAGAACAGAAATGGCAGACACTACGACTTTTATACATTTGGCGCATAAGTGGAATGGTTCAAGGTCAATATTTGTCTAGTGTCATCAGTCTATTTATTTTAGATTTGAGGGAAGGACACAAGTCCCGATTCTTTTTGATCATCCCTTAAGTTATTCATTATTTCAAATTTATATAGGCCTTTATTTGTTATAATAAGGTATAAATATTGTTTATGAAGATTCTATACCAGTTGAAAATCACTATCTGTTAATTTCTAAGAGATTGTTTGTAGTCTTGTTCGACTATAAAAATTCCAATCAATGATTAAGTAAAAAACAATCATTATTAATCAAGAAATATTTAAAACAAAAATCTCTCCTGTTAAAATATTTCTATCATTAAATATTAAATAAATATAATTTTGATAAAATATTACCTTCTACTTTTTTTTGGTTTTTAAAGTACTGATAGCATTGTAACTTAGAAGTAAAGCTTTTCTCCTCTAGATTTTAATAAATTCTTCACGTTTTGATCTTCCACGAATCCGAAAAATAAAGATTTTAAGAATTACATCTTCTATTCTGCCAGCCTGCTTTTAGAAGAATTTTATAGTTAAAAGAAAAGTATATCAGCAAAATAGTTGAAATTCCGCATATGACATAGAGGGAGTTTGGGGACATTGACACACTTTATTTTTCTGGAACTCTAGAAAGTGATTTTACCAGCGGTAATAATTAAGATTAATGCATTGCATTGTACATTTGTTAATGTAATATAGGATTTAAATAGAATTTGATAATAAATGACATAATAAAATATTTTTTCCGAAACATTCATTTGTATCAATCTGCCCCAAATTAGGGGGACAATGATACAACATTGGGGCACAATGATTCATTCAATTTGTGCAAGAACACTAATCATTTAGCTTCTCTTAGAGTGTAACCGAAATTCAACTCGCTGCAATGCCGATATCTTTTTGAATATTAAAGGTATTGAAATGGAATTTTTTATATAAGTTGTGATCTACATATGTAGGTATGAAGTTATGAAAAGAAAATTACGCTACGCTTCGCACATGCGCAGTAAAAAACTATTTATTACAAATTTTCCTATTCCCTATAATATAAAAAGTATTTAATTCAAATTTCAATAAACTGCTTCTTTTATATATTGCCAAGTATTCTGTAAGTTTCATACAATTAGGTTAAAAACTCTGCATGTTATAAGCAAAACACATGCGTAAAATTTGGGATTTTTTAAAAATGAAACCTTTATATAGTCCGGAATATTCGTGCTATTTTTTCGAAAATGCATGTAAATTGATGTGCATAATGTTAATATACATTTTCGAAAAATATCAGGAAACCATTATCAGGTTTCTATGAAACTGGATGAGTCGAAACCTTTTCAGTCTTCACTTTCTGCTCGCTCCCCCCAAATGCCTCGTGACCGAATCTCCACTGTGAAATTGTGGAAATTCGGTCTTCAGATAATTAAGACCGAATTCTTCAACTATTGTATGCCCCACGATTCTCGGCAACAGATTGCGAACCATTGTATCTATATTAACTACACATTTTTAGCATCTTAAGAATTGTGCTTAACTTTCGGACAAATTTCATAGATTTCAGCCAAAAACAGCTTATCAGTTAAAATATCCTCAATGAATAAACTATTTTTTTATTTTTGAAAAGAAATGTCATAGATTAATTTGAAAGAGTACATCGGAAAAATGTACAAAAAACAAAGTGTTATTGAATCTCTAAATTTGATGACGATATCAGCACTAGCAGATGATAAGTATTTAAATAATCAGTAGTCTTTTTATTTTATAGAAGTTTTTAAAAATATTCTCTCTTAGTTGCATGAATTTTTCACACACATACCAATTATAATTTTTGAAAAATGAAGGACAATACTATGAACATTCTATTCATATTCAGTTATCTATTTTTGTTTAAAAATATCAATTCAATAAAAAGTAAAGTACTTTTTTTAGTTATTCAGAAAATGATATAATCACCAATAAATTGAAATATTCTTATTTAAAGGCAGTTAAAAAAGATATAAACAAAGTAGCCAATTAATTTCACCTTAAATAAATGATAATTTGAATGCTAAACATTTTTCATAGATGAGA
Organism: Araneus ventricosus; assembly: GCA_013235015.1. Classification (NCBI taxonomy): domain Eukaryota; kingdom Metazoa; phylum Arthropoda; class Arachnida; order Araneae; family Araneidae; genus Araneus; species Araneus ventricosus. The sequence continues at coordinate 6,046 of BGPR01036857.1, forward strand.
AGTAAAGATGAAAAGTAATAAACTGCTAGCAGCAGAAGTAAACAAGAGATAAAAAAAAACTGATTGGTAAAACACCGATTAACACTTACATTTTTTTTCGTGAAATTTATTGAACTGGAGTTAGTAACTAATAGCATTTTAAGAGTAAACCTAAAAAGGACGTTTCATTGATAACAATTAATATGGAACGAGTTTAGGAATGGCGAACTGAAAAATAAAATAACGGATAAAATAATACACGCGATTTTTTTCCCATTAAACTGTAACACACCCCTTAAAACATGTTAAAGAGCTGTCAAATCAGGACGAGAATGATTCTTGTATAACAATAAGGACTGTCCCTGAAAACACAAATGCAAGCAAAATCTATTTATATTTGTTCACATTGACCCATATTTCTTTTCTTAAAGATGTTTGTAATTAAAAACTAGCTTTCAAGGGCATAAGACGCAGTTTGTTGATACCGGCTTGTTTTATTTTTTAATACTTACCGGGTATAAATATGATGTTATTTTCGAGTACAGATCAGTTCAACTAAACTCAGCTAAGTTTAACCATCATGTTCGCTAAGGTAAGCCTTTTCATTCGCGATCACTGCTTACTAAATTTCAAGTCTAATCGAAGAATCTATAATCTCCTCAGCTTTTAAGTAATGACTGATTACTGTTTAACGATGATCATTATTTAAATTTTTCCAGACAATATTTTGATTCATTGGTTAACATCCGTAAATCATTTAATTCGCTGCTTATAATTTTCAATTTAAATGAATGGATAAGGAAAACGTATCAAAATTTATGAAAGTTCTTTTTGCTTTTATTTAATCTCGATTAATCGTTTCATCATATTAGTTTATATTTTGATTTAAAACCATTTTCTAGTTAAAATAAGATTTATTATATATTTTCCGGTATTGGAAATGATCAGATGTATTTATTACGATGAATTATTGTTTTACTTCCCATAATTCTTTTAGTTTTAATTCTATTTTTAAATAAGATTTAATTTTTCTAAAAACGTTTATGGCAAATATAAGATACTTAAAAAATTTTACTATTTTTAATACTTTAAAAATTTTAAATAGTCTTCAAATTGTATTCAACAAAAATTCTCTAGGAATTATGAAATTTATTTGTTATTTATGATAACGAAAACACAATATTTATAAAAATAAATAAGCACGATTAATTTTCCTTCGAGCTTAGGATAAAATGAACGTAATAAAATAATGAATAAATAAAGAATAAAATGGATAGGATGAATTAGTTAGTGTTGCAAGACTCAATTCTGATTGAAAGAGAGCTAATTCAAATTTAAACTTCATTTATTCTTTTTTAAATTTAAATCTACTACAGGGATTCTTTTAAAAAAATCTCATTCGCGATGCTTGTTGCATAGAAAACCATTTTGTGACTCAAATTTCAATTAAAATTTTATTCCCTTTAAGTATAAAATAAATAAGAACAAGAAACAATAATCAGAACTACAAAAGAAAGCTAATTTTCTAACTTCGAAACAGGGCGTTAGTATATTTAAACCAAATAACATACAAATAGACTTTTTCAATGAAGCTCTCTAAGCGAAGAATATTTTCTGGGAGAGTTTTACGTATCAATACTCATAATCTTAAGCAGTAGAAACTGTGAATACTTTGGAAACTCCCGATATTGTTCTAATAGAAGAATCTTTAGAAGCTAATGATTAAACCGTATTTTTCAGTTTAAATTTTAGGCATACTGAATATCATGCGAATAAAGATTCTGAATATGAAAATAGTGCTTTCCATGATATTAAAATAGTAATATATAATTTTTGGTAAAATACCATAAGTGATTTTAGCATTAAAATATTTTGACTTTATTTCACCAAAGGTAACTCGATATAGTTTTTGAGGAAAATAATTTAGAAGAAACTTATCAAGATGTTATTATAAACATAGTTAAGAAAATATTTGCTCCGATAAGGGTTTTCCTTACCATTTTTTCATCTATTCGAAGTTAATAATGTTTTCCAAACTTGCTAATATCTGTTAAATTTAAACTTCAATTAAAATTATGTTTCTTATATTTATTGAATCTCATAAATGCGTAATAACTATGTGAAACATAGAAAAATATGGTTTTAATCACAAGATCTTTTACTGTTCAGGTTGTCATCTTCTGCGCTGCCCTCGCAGCTGTGCACGGCTCTGCTCTCATTGCCGCACCCCTCGTCAACACTGGAGTCAGCGTGGAATCCAGGCAGCAAGATGTAAGTATCTAATGTCAATTTAGTTCCATTATTGCATGGATTTTTGTTCTTTGATCCTTATTCATATTCCTCAAATAATCTGTTTATTCATTTGGTAATGTGTACAATGATCTAAAAGACAGTGTCAGACAACTTTATAATTTATTTAAAAAAAAAATACTATCATGATCGAGGCTTCCTTCAGAAGTTTGAGAATCTTAAAGTAACCGATTCATGTATAGACTTAGCGTCGTGTATTGAATCAAATATAGACCTTCCTGGTGTACTGAAAATTCTCGAAAGTTACAAGCGCTTCACTAGATTTTAGCTTTAAATTAATGAATCAACTGATATTTATGTTATGCATTTTACATATTAGTTCATTTATAACTAGATTTTTTTTTCGAAATCGACGTCAGAGCTTTCGATTTCAACTAGCTCTTATTTTTAAAGGTTTTCGTAGTGCAAATTAATTATCAAATTTTTTAACGTAATAAATAAACATAATTTCTTGCAAATGTTTTTCATATATCTACCATAATTTTTAATCTAGTTTTAAATATTACTCTTCGCTTGGCGCATTATGCCATATCTGCCTCTTGAGCCATTAAATCCAATACAATCAATTGACAAGGATTTTCCTAAATTTTTTCAAAACATATTTTGGTAAGAAAAAAAAATTTAAGAGTGTGTCTGTTGCTTTGACTACTCTAGAAAATCAGATTTTATTATACTATGTTGCTTCCTGCCCTATTGGATGGATATAAAGATAAAAACGTAGATAATGCCGGTCATTGAATAATTATATAAAAGCGAAGCTTCATATTTTTAATTTACACAAGTTTTCATGTTACTGCTACAGATATTTTTACCACATCAAATTTACAATGATCACAGAAAGGAATGTGTTAACAGTCTTTATGTGAACTATCTCTCAATTTTTTCAACAAATGGCGAATAGCTTTATTCTTCAAAATTTATTTTAATGTACATTTTTTTGCAGGCTTTCGGTAACTATGCTTACGCCTATGACATCAAGGATGGAGCAACTGGTTCAATCAACTCCAAGGCTGAAGTAGGAAAAGCAGTTGCCCTCGCCGCTCCTTTGGCCTATGCTGCTCCAGCTTATGCTGCCCCAGCTTATGCAGCCCCAGCTTACGCTGCTCCTCTAGCCTACGCCGCCCCTGCTGTTGCTGCTCCAATAGCATACGGAGGTGCTCTCGGACATGCCGGAGTGCTTGGTCTTGGATACGGAGTTGGTCTCGGACACGGAGCTGCCTACGGACTAGGATATGGAGCAGGCCTCTTGGGTGTTGGACATGGCAAAGTTCTGGTTTAAAAAGGCAGTGGTTTATTTATATGGACTTTTTGTTAAACGTTGAGGTTTTAAGTGTGTTGTAATATTTATTTCGAATGTATGATTCAACAATATTTTAAATAAACTGAATTTGTTTCACACTTTTGTTTGTTTTCAATTTAATTTACCTTTACAACAATGCAAAATGTTCCTCTTTATTTGCTATAGATATTTTAGGATTTAAAGACCTTTGAAGTGATAATAAAGGGTCGCACTGATTTTTGAATGAAGTAACTGATGTGTAAGTAAGTCCCACCTTGAGCAAAAATGAGTTTTCCAATCTCTTCATTTGCTTTTAAATTATATTTAAGAGAAACGAAGTTCAGTTGCTAAATATTGTAAGTATTTTATGTCTTGGGCAAGAGGAAAAAAAGCAATCAATAATGTTGAATGAATTTTATGAACTTACATTCTTAAAATTATGAGACTGCCTAAAATGTGTGGTAATTTTATACCTTTTTAACAAATTTATACTAGGTTTTTTTGCTTGAAAAATCATTAAAAATTACGCTTTAAAATGGGCTTCCTGTGGTCATCAGTGTAAGATTTTTAATTTTGTCGCATTTAGTACACTTCAGAAATAATAAAAGTTTGACTCAGTAATTGCATTTAATAAAAGTCGTGAATTTCATTATGACTATTGAAAAGTTATGGCAGATTTTGACAGCGAAGCGTGATATGCAAATGATGGTTTTTTGTGTATTTGTGATGATTTGCCTCATTATAAATGTCTGCAATTTTTAATCCAGGCATTTTAGAACAGTAAGGACACCTCTTTTAAAAGTATCATCAATTGTATCATCTCTTTTATAAGCATTTATCAATCGTTTATTATTTTTTCCAACCCTGTCCATATTTTCAATTTAGTTTAATGAAATTTAGCAAACATTTTAAAGATGATACAGTTTAGAATACAGATGTTTCTTAAAATTTTCGGTATTTAGGACAGTCATCTATTGAATATCCGCTTTGTTTCTGTTCAAATCTGTATTTTTCTCTGTAAATCTACGAAAATTGATATATTGTCTCGTATCACTTTTATATAAGCAGATCTCAATGTTATGGATCATGGAGAACTCTATAAAATATATTGCTGCATCTCAATCCTATAATACTCAGTTTAAACTCATTAATCCATAATAATGTTGACTTAGATGATCATTGTTACAATTTTCAGGAAATGAATGCCTTTTAATTTACAGTCAGCAAAATTCGTTCTGCAGTGGTAATAAATATCATTTTAAGGTATAAAGAGCATTATCTACCAAAATTAAACAAAAAATATAGCGAGGGATTTCTCCTCAACTATATGGAATACTTTCTTTTAAGAAATCGTCAATTTTCTCCTTTATGAATTTATTCCAAAATCTGATACAGATTTAGATTTTTTATTGCAAACACCGTATGTTAAATTTCATCTATCACGCTCATTGCGTTTTTGACATATAGAATTCGCTTATACACACGGACAGACTGGTAATCTGCCGTTTTAAAGCTTTGGCCCCAAATCTGATATTCCTCCACAAGTTTGATGCAAAGGCGACATGCCATATTCCACCCATTTAGCTCTGGCGTTATCATCTTCACAATCACGCGGACAGACAGACAAAAAGCTTGACAGTCTAAATGTTTTGTTTAAAATTTGATATAAATCTATAATTTTTTCCAAAGATCACATAGGGCTTTTGAATTTTGATGTTCAATTGGAATTATGTTACAGGTCGAAACTCAATTTCACTGAATTTCCCCTATTTAAGCCTTCTTGGTGAACGCCAAACTTGTCCTGGCCAATCGTCTTCCAGCTGGTGTATTGTGGAAGCTTGGACACAGAGAGAGTGTCGGGGTAGGTGACGTTAGGCACCCCTCGTATAGCTTCAGAAACTGGCCCTTAATCTAACTAAACTATACTAATCATGGATATTTGACAGACGATATATTGTTCAAATAGGAATTCTTTACACAGACTTTCTACATTATCTAGAAACAGTAGTTCCAAACCTTTATTTCCTCCTCTATCCCTCGTTTAGGCTTTTGATTTTTGAGTCTACCCCCTACTGTCCATTGCTTTGCTCAAGAGGTTTTTGTTAATAATGGTAAGGTCTTAGGTAAGCTTGAGTCAAATGATTCGCGTTAACCAAATAACATTTACTTCATTCACTTTTGATTTTTATTCACATTTTTATAAAAGTGTTATTTATTCCAATGTCTAAATAGATGTTGAAAGCATTGAAATAATTTCGCATTAATTTGTGATAAACGCTCATAATTTATTCTCGTGATACTCATCTATTCAGATTAACGACAGTTTCAAAGCATTCATTGAGCTAATTTCATGGAGCTGAGTTTTATAAATTTAGGTTCAAATAAAGTCATATATAATCTCTTGGATGGAATGCGTCAAGTTTACTTAGATATTTGTTATAAATGTACTCAAAAGAACAGTATGTTGTTTTCATAAGACATTGAAATGGATTGTGTGTTTTCAGCCATTACCAACACTACATTCGCGTATCCCTAACAGGTCTACCGCGCACTTCAGGGGTACGAGTACAACAGGTTGGGAACTTTTAGAAGGTATTTAAAGCATATTCTAAATAATCTTATATAGGATTTGTTTTTAGGATTTTAATCGAACTTTATAAGATAGTTGAAAATTCATTGTTGTGCGTGGTAAAACTTCATCTCGGAACAATAACGGCAGCCCTATTTTCATAATATTTTTTTTAAAAATTAATATAAAATTAAAGAAATTCGTATTGTTTATTAAATTCAACAAAATCTATAATTAAACAAAATATCAACAGAATTTTGTACTTTTCAGAAATCTGTGAGTGATTCAAAAATGATATTCAAACAATCTCAATGGAATTAAATTGTCCAAACAGTATTTTTGAAAATTCCAAAAAAAGGGTCAGTGGAAAAGGTAACAGCGTTTTTTTCTGATTTATATACACATACAAGAAATAACGACCGTTAAGTGACAGTATAGAAAAGGTTATACTAATAATTAGAAAGTTCAGCACCAAAATTTCAATAAATCACACTGAACATCATTAATGTATGTTGACCATTGTGAATGTCTTTTCTGTGTACATATTTCTTCTGTGTGAATATATATAAGATGTCTTGCAGAAAAGCTTATCGCAGATTTCTACCGATGGTTTGTATTTATTTTAAAGAATTCGCTTCTAAGCTTTTAATACAGGATAAACATGGAGATTTTGCTATTATCTTCCACGTAATACCGTATGTCAGAATAAATTATATCCATTTATTACAGATTGTAAACAAAAGCATCTCTAAAAGCATTTAGTAAATTACAACTGCAATTCTAATGAAACCTACAAATTCGCTTTGCGCCAATAATTTGATTCGAAATAATCTCAGGAGAGACTTTAAAAACTGATTAATATAAAAAAACATTTGTTTGCTTTTAATAATATATAATAATAACCTTTCGGAACTGCACTAAGGTTTGTGAGCGTACAGTTAAATTGCGAGTTTATGAGGAAAGACAGATTTAAATTCTCATGTAGCGTTAAGTAGATTCGTGGATGCTCATTAAATCACGATGCTCATATTTTTTCTAAATCTTTGCTTATGTTTCAGTTTGGGAATATATTTCCGTTTTTGTATCTTTAATACATTATGTTTAATTGCTTTGAATGTGAAATAATAAGTTTTTCCTAAAAATTCTATGCCTCATTACGATGCATTAAGTTGCAAACTGACACAAAAAATTAGAAAAAAAACCTTCATAGACATTATCCTCTTAATAAAAAAATCAGGTCATCTCCTTCCTTTATAATTTCTCGCATTGCTTCCCATAAGGTTTCATTTAAAACCTGTAGTCAGAACTGTTTTAGACTAGGTGATATGCAACGAAATGTTTCCGATCAAAAACAATAAAAATCTTATATAGGTATCCAAAATTATTATTTACACTGACAGACTGGCAATGATGATTATCCAAAGAAAGCGGTTTTTGAGCTATTTTAAGATTTAAAAAAATTATCTATGCAATGACGCCAATTTTATAGATGAGTCAATTTTTTTGACTACTGCAATGATTTGAAAAATTCGTTAATAATAGACGTGATAGTACTCACGAAAATAATTGCATGGAATATTTTAACTGGGTTTGCTAGGAATGTATGGATGGATAACAGCAAGATATCTTAAAATGTGTCTAAAATTTTCCTTTGAAGTCAGTGGTAACACGCAGTTAATTAAATGCAGTAATTAAAAATACAAACTATACATATATTCATTGAACGAAAGAAGGAGAATTTACATGTCAAACAAATCTCACTTCTCTGAAAAAAGGCACATTGAGCAATGCACAATGAGCATATATTTAGTTCCTTTGGTGATGGATAGACAAATGGTCAAAATTTTTAATCTATTATTTTGGTAAAAAAATTACATGCGAATTATATAATATTGGTATAACGACTACATTCCAAATTTCAACCATTTAGCTCGCTGAGGTTTTCAGTTATGGCATTTATATACACACGGATGGATAAATCCAAAAATATATGCGTGTGCTTGTGTGCAATTCAAGAAGGTCTAAAAGGCAGAGATGCGTTTAAAAAATTTTGAAGTCGAATATTTCGACGACAACAATACGATCACTCTGTGTACTTTGCATACTAAAAAGTAAACATCACGAACTGAAATTCATGATAAAATTTCGGAATTAAAAGCAAAAGCATATATCATCTGTCCGGAAATTAAGCAAAGATATTTGAACAAATAACTATAAGATCAAACTGAAAATATTATTCACAAAAACCTACTGACAAAATTAAATGTATCATTTTATGGGGTTTTCTAGAAGTTATAGACAAACGAGTGGCATATAAAAATTTATAAATGTATCAGATCGAAAAGATACGAAAGAAATATAAAAAGTATTTTAAATTTAATTTTGTTGTGTGTAAGTAAAACTAGCAAATCAAATATTGTAGATATATCAATATAAACAATTCTTTCAAATCATGCAATGAATTATCACTCATTGATTTCACTTGTTAGATAAAGAGAAATGAAGAAATCTGCGCAATAGAAATTTGAAAACTATTGATATTTCTTTCTTTATATTGATTATATAAATCATAACAGTGAAAATAACCATTGTTGTTTGTGTAGATTCATGAAAAATTTAAAAAATTAGAAAAGTCAAATAAATATTTTATTTCAACACATATTTAATATCGAATAAAACAAGAACGTTTTTTATAGTATGACTTTCCCGAGACCAAGACCTAATCTGCCGACACCGAGCCCATAATGTGCACCGAGAAGACCATTTCCAACGGCAAGGGGTGCAGCAAGACCGTGTCCGGCAACGAGTCCGTTGGCGAGAATTCCGTTACCGGCGATAGCAGTTTCAGAACTATTCTTATTTCTTTCTTTAGACTGATTGTGTGAATCATTACAGTGAAAGTATCCATTGTTGCATGTAAAGATTCATGGAGTGTAAGAAAAATAAAATTAGAAGTCAAATAAATATTTTATTTCAACACATTTTTAACATTCAAATAAACCAACGACACTTTTTACAGGATGGCTTTACCGAGGCCAAGACCTAATCGGCCGACACCGAGGCCATAGTGTGCGCCGAGAAGACCATTTCCAATGGCTAGGGGAGCAGCAAGACCGTGTCCGGCGACTAGTCCGTTAGCGAGGATTCCGTTACCGGCGACGACTCCGTTGGCAAG
>BGPR01036858.1:0-15356 GCA_013235015.1 Araneus ventricosus
TATGTGAATTGAGAAAATTTAAATTTTTGTATGGATTGCTCGAAGTTTGTAGTTATTAATTGAAAATTAGCTATATTTTGCCTCTTACTAATTGCACTAAATTAAAATCACTAAGCGGTTCTTAAATTTATTAATGAAATAAAGTATGTCTTGATGTAAGATGTAAGTAAATAAATGCAGTAATTAAATATTATTTAAAATTTTGATTCGGCGTCAATAGCAGCGTGCATGCAAAAATAGTCTTTGTAAATTTGGCATTGTTTTATTTTCATTGCACAGTTTAGAAAACGGAGTTATATTTCCGTGGGTTGGAAGTAAGTCTATTTTATGCTGCATCCTGCAATTTTCGCAAGCTAATAGGTTTACTTAGTACTTTTAAAACGATGAATCATATTATACTAATAAAGCCTTGCATGCAAATAATTCGCTTGGTTCACGGTATTTGAGCATATCTGCAAACGTTGCATCTGAATAGTAATTTTAAAAAATTCGGCAGTCAGAGACTTAAGTTGTGCTTACGTACACAAGCACACAGTGAAGTCTTCCAATTGACGGATTAGGTCAAAAAATCTGCACGGATATATTTGTGTATATCATATACAGTCGTCAACAAAAAAATGGGACACCTCTTAAACTCTGGTGTTTATTATGGAGTTTTCACAAAAGTAATGTCGATGCTAATGGCTCAAGAGGACAGGTTTATTAGGATATTAAAAAACTGATTAACCGAGTTTATTAACTGCTATCTCGAAATGTTCCCATTACGCCTTTTTTTTTTTTTTTCCCTTCATAAATCGACACACCGTAATGAAATTAGCCTCCCCAAAAATTTTTTATACGAGTTTTGAATCAAATTTCAAGAGTTAATAGGGTTTTGAAAAATGGTCTTTCCCATGTTAACTGAATTTTAGGAACTTTTGACGATATCTCGGACAGTATTATATACTTCTCAAAACTTTTTTCACTCGCCAAAAGAACACAATTTTTTTTACATAAAGTAATGGAAACAATTCATAAATAAATTTAATACTTCTTTAAAAATTTTAAACATGATTGTGAAAAAAAGAGAATTGTAACATGGTAAAATTTTCCCTTTCGAGCAAAGCTTAAACGTTATGCGCCGGTATCCAAAAAATCAAGTGAATATCTATAACAGTTTCCGGAATATTTACAAACTGAAAATTCCCACTTTTGACAGGCAACGCCCACTTTTTAGGGACAGTATATTATATTTATTTGCATTTATCGGTCTACTCTTCATGAAGATCGTGATTTATTTGGGGAGGGTCTAAACAGGAACCAGACCAAACCAAGCCACCCATTCAACGAATCTTCTTAGTACATTTTACTAGAGCTTACAGGACAACATCCACCAATGTCCTGAATGGCATTCCCCGCTTCACATTGTATCCAGGGCTATGTACCTTAAGTTCCAGATTTGGGTGATGCGCTCCAACGAAGCTTAGCTTTTACTTAATATTGATAAGATTGACAAATTTATAAGGAATTCTGAAATTCCACCCGAAAAAATAACAATAGACCTAACTGGCAAGATAAATGATAATACTTATGTGTTCACGGACGGATCCAGGATCAATAATGAAACTGGATTCGCCGTATGCATCTTTGAAAACAACGAATCGTGTCAAGAATAAACTGAATCCAACAAATTCTGTCTTTCAGTCCGAGTTGGCGACGATTGGCTTCGCTGCCGGCTGGGTTCTAGAACATGATCAACTGGTGAATGATCATTCCAAAAAGCGTACATCACTAATTAAAATATTTTGCTATTATTCAAGTATATTGAGTAAATATGTGTTAATAGCACAGGTCACATGAGTTATATTAAGTTGGCTGAAATGACATTTTTTCTAGTAACTAAAAATTTTCTTTTCACTCAAATTTTGAAACGAAAAATTGTGTTTAACGTAAACTGACTACGTTTTCATTGAAGTCTTTAAAAAAGTACTATTTAATGATACCTCCCTCATTCATCGCTTAGTTGTTAAAAATTAGTTGAGAAAAAGGAAGTTGACAGAGAGATAATATAAAGGACAAAATTAAAATTTTTGATTTCAAAGCATCTGCAAAATCAAAAAAGAAAAAACCAATTAAGCTAATTAAAATGATGTATTTAAAACACATTGATTAATAAAAATAGAGTAACGGTTATTAAAAGTTTGCAAAATTATTTATTTCAAAAGTAATAACTGACACGTAACAATAATAGCAAATAATTAAATGTAGCGCAGGCCTCCTGTATATACATTCATTCAATAATTCCATATCATTCGTAATAATCCCGGCCATTTTTAGGGTTAAATTCTTTTAAGAATAGCGCACGCTTCTTTAAAACGCTCTCTTCGTGTAGTTTACGCGCCAATTTAGAGCCCGTCTTGACCTTCACCCCTTGAATGAACAGCGCAGAGCAGCGCTGTGCGATTTTTTAGTCAAAAGGTGGTCGCCGTAGTTTTACGACTGTTTAGTTGCCGAACTATAAAGTTGCATGTATGCGCGCTCTCACTTGAACCCATAGTCTTCCGCCATGCAGCTAAGCTGTTGCCCGATTAATAATTACATGTATGCGTCTAGCCCAACAAACCAAACTATTTATATGAACAGTCGTTATTCATTATGCATCCCAATCGAGCAATTAATAATGCCTGCGTTTAATCATGCTTTTAATAAAAACGTCAAAACAAGAATCTTTGAGAGGATCCCAGATTGTTCTCGATAAGCCTAAACTAGAAGAACAAAAATAAAAAGCATACCACACTGGCGCCTAGTGAAGCTACAGCTTTTCCGAACACACTGATGATTCATGCATAATCGGGGTTGGTGAAGACAAAATATCAATAATTTATTATGTTTTCTTTTGCTTTCTTATTTTGATTGTAGGTTTAGACTAGCAGAACTTGCACTTTTACTCTTCACACGAACTTAGGAAAACAAAATTCTGTAACTTTTTTAATCCTTTATTTTCTTGTGTCCGCTGGTGGTACGCTTACCAAAGCTTGTGAACCTCTGCCTTAGACCCAGATCCAGAGGTAAAGAAGGCTTGACAGAAGGTCAGGCCTTACTTGAAAAAGGATTACAAATTTTGGAGACATTACGCTTGGGTGAGAAAGAAGCGTATTCGAGCCACAAGACAAGGGATAAAAATATATTGAATTGCTATGAAGAACTTTTATGGGAGAAGAGATTTTGTTGGAAAGAAAAGAGTTTGTTAGAATTTTAGAAACCCGTCGACACACACATCTAAATAACTGCTTGTTGTCTAAGACTTTTATTTTAATATGCACCCATTTTGTATCAATGTGTGTGAAAGCTACATTTTTTCCTACATGCTCTTCCAAACCCTTGGCTCCTATAATTGAAATTCACTTGTGTTTATATGTAGAGTTCGACTCGAACTTCTCGCTTTTCGTCGGTATTTCACGTAAGTTCGAGGTATGCCATGCATTGTAGCTGCTACATAATAGCTAGATCTGCTTTAGAGAAGATTCATAGTAGTAATATGCTGTTTAGCATACTTAAATGCAGTGGAACTTCGCTGATTCGAAGCTAATATACTGTTGAGCATACTTAAATGCAGTGGTGGAACTTCTCCGATTCGAAGCTGGCCACATCACAACAAAAATTTGATGTATCCAAAAATTTGAATTAAAAAAAATGAATCTGAAAACGAGTGTCAGCAAGAGTAAACAACTATTGAAATAAAAATGGCAAAAATATTTATTTAATTTTAATAAATAATGCATAATTAATATAAAAACAGTAAGCAATTTTAATAAATAATGTAAATTTAAAAAGTTTTTAAAAGTTTAAAAATATAAATAAGTAAATAATTTTAAGAAATAAACAGTTTATATCGCTTCAAATACAAAAGATTGAGCACTTCGAAATAAACAATACAATTCACATCTATCATGTTCAAAGTTTTTTTTAAGAGAATTTTTTATTTATTGCTCGTTTGGTTGAGTACATTGTACAGCAGTAAACTAAGCGAGTAAATTAATTGTCTATAGAAATTATTCCCTTACAATCTCTGGCCACATCTAAAGATACGGATGAATTCCATTAACGAAATAATTAAGGAATCAACACAATTTTTAGTTTGGACTTCGCATTAACCAAAATAAGTTCGAATTATAGGGAACATTTTATCAATCAAGGAACCAGATAAGCAATTCGAATGACTGACGAATTCAAAGAGAAACTTTTGAATTAGCCAAATTCTGCTATAGTAGTAGTTGTACAGGGTGTCCTAGAATTGTTTGGCCCATTTCAAAAATTATTAATAAAAAATTAATGTTACAACTACCTTTTTCTTAATGAGACCACATTTTGAAAAGTTTTTTTTCAGATGGGTAACATGCCGTTACGGTGGTCAAGTTGGTCAAAAATTATTGGACATCTCCCATTTTTGAGAGCCGTTATCTACAAAACTATTAAAGCTAGGAGAAAAATAAAAGCATGTATTTGTAGGGAATTTTAAAAATTGAATTATGTAAAATTGAATGAAAAAAGTTTGGAATTAAAAGATATTTAATTTGATTACCAGTTTCATGGGTTTTTTCATCAATTTATTAACTCATATTTTTAGGAGTTTTTGTTGTGTTAAATTTATAATGTATCTTCTATATTTTATATTATACTTTATCATCTAATAGGTTGAATTTGCAAAAATGAGACATTTTATTTAAAAATGCGTGAGACAATTCGTTAAGTTTATTCAATTTAGAGGTCCTTATTTTTTGTTTTTTTTAGTCCTTAAAAGTCCTTGATTTTCTTTTATGGAAATGTGTATGAACCCTGAGCATGTATTTGTAGGGAATTTTAATCTCTTTAAATTCTTAAATAAATTGTAATTCGAAAACTCGATAGTTTTCGAGATATTTAAGGAAAACTGAAAAAGGAAACCAGAAAACGCGCATAGGCTTCTGCTGATCGGTAGCCATTGCGTATGGAAATCTTTCGCTTTATCAAATTTAGAACTCCGTAATGGTACGCCAACTATATAAAAAAAACTTTTTTATTTCCTCTCATTTAAAAAATCTGCAGTTGTAACATTATTTCTTTTATTCATTTGTGAAATGGGTCCAACGATTCTAGGACTCGATGTATTTTTATGCACTTTTAATTTGACATTATTCAAGATTTTAATTTTATTTTTACAGGGATTTCTTGCCTCGAGGTACTGGTACTGTCACTAGACGCCCTACGATTGTTCAGTTGCAACCTAGCGACGAAGGTATGTCCAATTTTGCTGATTTTTGATGTTATTGTATTTGCATTATCCCGACCGCATCTACGGACGGGTAAAGTGTCGCTGTTGGCAAGTAAAGCTGTTGGTCGATAAAAGAAGAAAGAAAAAAACGCTCTCAAAAAATAAAATGAAGCGATGTATAACATTCTGTTCTTTTGGCTCTCCTGCAAAATGTTAAAATTGTTACTTACGATAGTTGACCTTTGATGGACAAATTTCAAATGCTGCATTGCAGTAGGAGCATAAAGACATATTACTGTTTAAAAATGGAAGCACTACTTTTAAACCACGGAGTATACTTTTAAGTGACAAGATGTAATGATGTATCACAATGATTTTTGTATTGGTTCATCAAACTGAATTAATTTGGAAGTGCTTAACAGTACAACCAAAGATATATGTTTTGGATAATTTTAACTTGAGTGGTATTAACTTGATTCATCTTCAAAATTGAAATAAGTTAAACTGTTTTTGATGTATATACTTCTCTCTGAATTGAATTCTATTGCCTCTATCCGACTTCAGTTTTCCAATTTACCAGTTTTTCTTTTCCATAAATAGAAGTCCAATGTTCGCAAAATAAAGGAATCTCTCATTTATTCATTTGAAAACGTATGGAAACTAACAAAACCGAACTCATTGGTCTTAATTCATGGGCTTAATAATGAAATATACTGGTGGTATTCTATGTCTTTTAATACTAAATCCAGTACAAAACATTGCTCAAGGAAGTTGACATTTGATTTCCAGTATGTCTTCTGTTGTATGGGTAATGAAAATTTCCATTAGTTTTCATTGCTTTATTTTATCAACATTGCCTACACTGGAGGCTCCCAACCTGTGGTACGCGTATCCCTAGGTTACGCGAAGGACCAGTTGCGGTACTCGAACTCTAAAGTCGGCAATGGCGGACACAAAAAAACATAAGGGATTAAAAATTTTACAGAATTTTGTTTTCCCTTGTTCGTGTAATAAGTAAAAGTGAAAGTTGTGCAAGTCCTAAACCTACCCTCAATATAAGAAATAAAGGAAGCAAAAGGAAGTGTAATTTTTAGCTATTTTTATAAGTTAATGCGAAGTTATTTTAATACTGATTTCATCTGTTTTGACGTTGAACTAATATTATTGTAAAAATGGAATAAAATGTGAAATAAAAAAGTCCAGCAAATATTAGTTTACTAGCTCTTAAACTAATATTAGTCCTTAACATAATTAATAAAAACTTCTTTGTATAGACGGATGGTTGAAGGGGGAATATGATAGTGGGGGTACGCGAAAATAAAAGACTAATCAAGGTGTATGCGAGGGAAAAAAAAGGTTGGGAACCTCTGGCCTACACCATTGGTTCTCAACCTTTATCTCCTCCCGTTAGTCTTCTTATTTTTAAATATCCCTTAACCTGAGATGGAGTCCTAGAGTAAGGGCGTCAAACTCGCGGCGTACAACACATTTCTTTGCGTACCAACGAACATGGTATTATGTAACAATATTTTTAACAAGACTTTCGTAGCTTAATGTTTAAAAATCCTAATTAGGCATAATTATTAATACCGAGCCGCATCATTCGAAAATAACTGATTACTAATCTTATTACGATTGACCAGTGACGAATACAGGATTTTAGTGGGGGGCGGCAGTCATAAAAATTTTGTAACGTCGTGACCTCTTGGCTTATGTAGTTACAACACTAACTTAACTCACCTGACAATAAGTATCACAAAGGACCACTACAATACTTTCGATAATTTAATAACACAATGAAATAACTAGCCAAAAAATGTTTGCGACCGCGTTAATGCCACAAGTGCGAGAGGAATGACTACAAATGCGGGAACACTTTCGACCCTGTCAAGCCTTAGCAATGTTGCCACGTTTTATTTCTTTTAAAAAAAAGAGATTAAGGGCAAACAGGTGTATTAATTTGAAGAAGAAAATCAAGAATTTTTGTTTAGCTAGGGGGAGGATGCACCCCCAAACACCCCCCCCCCGGATCGGCACGGGGGGGGAAGGCCCAATTTCCCCCACCAATTGCCTCGAATATTTTAGCAACCGATAATAAAATAATCGAGGTACAATCCTGCTTAGATTTGAAGGTTCAATTCCGTGAAGTTGAGACGTCTAAATTTTAGAAAAATTTGCCCGCCTGGTTTGAGAACACCCGAAAATTGGCATATGAAATTATTTCCATGTTTGGAAGTAATTACCGGCGCGAGAAATTATTTTCGCTTTTGAGAGGAAATAAGTATCCTATCAAATCCAGAATTCTGTCTCCCGAAGTAGGAATGTAGGCAGCAGAGAAGAGGCCAGGAGTCGGGAAGAAAACATTAACTTTACAATTGCCCTTGTTCAGTGGCGAATCCAGGATTCTGGTCGGGGGGGGGGGGGGGAGGGCATAAAAATTTTGTATCGTCGTGACGAATGTCAAACCTCATGGCTTATATAAACCAAAACACTTTAACTTTACAGGCTTTCCTCTCCTGATAATAAGAATAATAAAGAACACTACAATAATTTCGATAATTTAATAAAAAATACAATGAAATAACTGGCCAAAAAATGTTTTCGACCGCGCTACCGCTACAAGTGGAATGACTAGAAAAGTAGGAAAATTTTCGAGCCTGTCAAGTCGGAAAGCAATGTTGTCACGATATTATTACTATTTTTTAAAACGAAAATTGAGATCAAACAGTTGTAGTGATTTCAAATTAAATCAAGAATTTTGGTTTAGCTCTGGGGGGCCTGCAGCCCGATAGCCCCTCCCGGATTCTCCACTGCCCTTGTTCTTTTATTACTTTCTCGTATACGAAGTATACAAAGAGAAAATATTGTATTCGTTAGAAAATTCGAACTCGACATTTTGACGAATCTTCACGTTTTATACCTCCCCGAGTCCAAATAACACAATTTTGGAATTATGTTTGTGAACACGATAACTCAGACTATTAAAGCTAGAGGAAATGAAATTTGGTACACAGTTTTATTATCATAAATGTAGGTCCATATCACATTTTGGGCCAAATCCGTGGAAGGGTTGACTGTCTGTCGGTCTGTATAATCTCATACTACGTGCCATTGTGTATCGGCGCACGACGTTTGTAAACTTCTGGGATATTACTAATGTTTTCAAACATGAATTGTAACAATGTTTTTATTGTTGTAAATGAAATTCAAACCGATCTCATTATTTCAACAAATCTTTTATTCATGCGCTTTTGCAATTGTTACGGTTGTGATGGTATAAATTGTTTTCTTGGGAATTTAAACTCCAAAACAGTATTTTTATTTTAGTATTCATTGCATTGTCTATTTTATCGCACCTGCTTCAAAGTAATATTTTTTTTAAAAAACGTGACAACAGATATTTGTATCTGATTTATTTTTTTACTTTCTTTATACGAAGTATACAAAGAGAAAATATTGTAATCGTCAAAAAATTCGAACTCGAGATTTTGACGAATCTCCACTTAGAAAGTATACGAGAAAGTTTAGGGCAGATAACTCCCGCTGGTTTATAGTGTGTTTTCGAAATAAACCTACGTTTTTGTAAAAATGTGAAGGGTTTTGTTCCGGGCCCGCATAAGCTTACTTGGCCTTTAGACTTGGCTTATTTGGCTCGTGATAGCACTTGAGTTTGACATCCTTGTCTTAGAGTTTAATGTTTAAAATTATCTTAATAACATTAGTTGGATTTATTTTTGGTTTTGCATTTTATTCCATTTTTACTTTCTCACATACGAAGTATACAAAGAGAAAGTATTGTAATTGTCAAAAAATTCGAACTCGAGATTTTGATGAATCTCCACTTTTTAGACTTGCTTGAGTCCGGGAAAAAACAATTTTGGAATTATGTCCCCAAAAACGGTTAGAGCTAGAAGGATGGAATTTGGTATGTGATCTTTACACATAATTTGCAGGTTTCTATCAAATTTTACACAAAAACCATTCACGGAATGTCTGTGTGTCTGTCTGTCTGTCCGTCCGTGGACCTTATATGGTCACGGTATCTCAAAAACTTAACTATCTAGGTGGATAAAATTTGGCATAGAGTTTTATCATCAGGAATGTAGGTCCGTAACAGATTTGGTGCAAAATTTGATAAAGGGTGGACTGTCTGTCGGTCTTTATAATCGTATTCTTGTGAACACTGTAACTCCTAACTTTAATAAATAAAAATCGGAATGAAGTCTGCTAACATTAATTGTAGATCCGTGCTTAATTTTCGTTTCCGTCGGTTGAAAAAAAGGCGTTCATATTGCATATTTGGTTTTCTTCGCCGTACAATGACTCAGAAAAAAGAAGTCACGACTGCTTGGCGCGTCTAACTGCCGTTTGGCTTATTTTTTCTCCACTTGTGTTATGGAGTATATGAAAAAGTTTAGGGGGACCACTCCTACTGGTTTAAAAATAGTATTAGTTTCCCTTCCTAACAAATGTAAAGACAAGATGAAATAAACTCGCATCAACTTATGATGAAATGCTAACAATTCCTCATCTCAATAATCAACTATTCAAGTGGAAGACAAAAAACCATCGTTGAGTTTGTTTTATGGAGTTCAATTTTATAAGATAAGGTGTAAATGAAGACTGATACATAATCTCATGTCTGGAGTTGCGTCAAACTTGCTGCTACATTTGTTCGTAATATGCAGGGTGTTTACAAATTAGGTGGCACATTTCAAAAATTAATAAAAAGAAACCTATAAAGATTTAACTAACTAGTTTTTTTTTGGTTAATGAAAGAGCAAATAAAGTTTTTTTTCGGATAATTAACGCGGCGTTACGCGAGGTTAACTAAATTTGTTACATCGAGAAAATTCCGTACGCAATGGCTACCGATCAGCAGAAGCAGATGCGCGTTTTCTGGTTTCGAGATATTCATGAAAAACTTTTTAAAAAAAGAAAACTCTTCAGTTTTCACACTGCGTGTGAATTAACAAATTAAAGAGCGTAAAATTCCCTACAAATACACGCTTTTATTTTTTCTTTCAGTTTTAAAATTTTCGTAGATAATGTATCTAATCAAATTTTTTATTTCCAGTAATTTTACAACCCCCTAGACCACCGAAATGGCATGTTACCTATCTGAAAAATAACTTTCTGAAACGCGCTCTCATTTTAAAGAAATCCGTAGTTCTAACGTTTTTAGGGTTTTTTTTATTGATTTTTGAAATGTGCCACTTAATTTGTGAACACCCTGTATGCATAAGAAGAGTGTGTTGTTTCCACAAGTTCTGCGTGCGTGAAATTGCAGTATTAAATATTTTATGGCTGTTCTTGAGTATCTTGGTATCCGAGTTGGTATCTTGGCTGAGTTCTTGGTATCTTCTTTCTCTGCTATCCAGTAGCTTTCCGGCTTTCCATTATCTATAAGTAAACTTGTCCGAGAGACGAAAAAGTAAATTCGTATGTTTGCCATTTTTAATTTGGAAACGAGACATTCGTATGCTTGTGAACTGTCTAATCCGAGTTTTCCAGAATTTAGATTCTGTCCTTTTCTTACCCTTAATGCACGATTTTTTAAAAATTGGTGTTAAAGTGTATTTTGTCTTTCATTTCTTGAATAAAATATGGGTGAAATACATAAAAGAATCTTATTTTGATTTAAGTCGGTTTTTGGTTTTCTACCAATCGGCAACACTGGTCTTAAGTCGAGAAAAAGATTTCCTCGATAAAATTCTATTATATTCAACACAGGCGAATTTAAGAACTAATAAGAAGAATAAATAATTTCCTTCAACATGGTAGAACAAAATATTTTTCTCAAGCGTACAAAGCTAAATAGATGCAGCTGCAATTTTAAAACATTAATTTATTTTTATTTTCTCATTAGCACTCAGGCTGCCATCTGTATATTGTCAATTGGTTTAATAACATTTTCAGTATGTTATCCTATTGGCAACAACAAACATTAGAGCTTCAGTCATATTCTGAAGATTTTAAAAGACAAAATTGGGCATGTTGCTTAAAGGCAACACAGGGCATTTAAGGGTAAATAAATACTGTAGTGTGACGGAAGGTGTATTTGAATTTTTATTTGTAAAGTTAGAATTCTTCAGTGTGCATCGTATCTTTTAATAAAAATATGAGTAAGAAGTATTAGATTTGAAATCGAAGGTCAAAATGCTTGATAGTTGGATAATATGCATATTTATATTACTATATAATCACTGCTTTACTTTACCTTTTCCATTTCTGGTTAGGTAGTGTGAAAATTCGTAGTTTTATTCGAGATTTATAATTAGATGCAAATTGTAGCAGGAGTTAAAAGCGCTGTATTATATATGTTTATCATAAACTGTGGTAAGACTTGCCATTACTTTCACGTTTTTTACATAACGATAACAAATTGTATCAGCGGTTTGAAAAAGGGAAGAAGCTTCTACAAATCCAAACGCACACAAAATGTGTTATCATATAGACGTTCATTGTTACCTGTAAAACAGAAACGCAAATCGTTAAGTAAACAAATGATGTAAAGAATCTCATTTAAAAGTTTGGTTAAAAAGACAATAAATAAGTAAATTAAAAAGTTACTTCCCCGAGGTAACAGTTTTCAGATTTGTTTCCTTCTTCAAAACATCTTATTCACTGAGAATTAATATTTTTAAAAGTGACTTTTGAAAATCAATGGTGATAATTTAAGAAATAATAAAATATTCATAATTTTTTTCAGTTTATGCTGAATTCCTACATCGAGGGAATGAGAGATTCACCGATTTCGAAAGAGTGAAACAAGAAATAAGAGATGAAACTATGAGAGATCCCGGTCCGAATGGTTTCTCTTCAAAACCCATCAGCTTGAAGGTCTATGCGCCTAATGGTAAGAACTTTTGACATTAACCCCTTCGCTTACAACAACGTTCACGTGCATCGAATTACAGAATTTTTGATATTTAAATTGATAATAAAGTCAACATAACAATTAATTTTAAATACAAAAATCACTTGGACAGCTTAAATGTCTCAAGTATCCTTTACCATCTTAAATGGATTGAAATAATAAAAAAATATATCCTAAATGGGTGGTGACATCTAATTAGGAGGTTAAATAACATCGTAAAGCAAGGCGTTAAACGGATGTGTATCCAATTGTTCAGATGACTCATTTTATGTTGCTACTTTTTCAAACTCTGGCTCGGGAAACACAACTGGTTCTTAGCATATATGTTACCGGCAAAGTTTGAAATCCGGCATTCTATAGAATGCCTAGGCATTGTATATAATGCCTAAAACTAGCCGGCAATGTATGAAACGATTTATATTTCACACATTTCCTAGGTATTCTATAAAATGCCAAATGACAAACCGGCAAAGTATGAAATAAATCGCCGATTTCATTATATAAGAAATAAAGTTAAGTGCAATTCAAAATTAAATTATTTGCTTCCTTGATGTAATAAGTAGATTCACAATTTATTTTGTTTTCTTTAATAAGAAAGGCATAAACTTTGATATGAAAACTTTCATTTTGCTTTACGAATTTTGAATAAAAGATTTTTTAATGGTACTCTTATTATTTTTTCTAAATAACATCTGTATTTTTGAGGA
Organism: Araneus ventricosus; assembly: GCA_013235015.1. Taxonomy (NCBI): domain Eukaryota; kingdom Metazoa; phylum Arthropoda; class Arachnida; order Araneae; family Araneidae; genus Araneus; species Araneus ventricosus. Next base: position 12,818 of record BGPR01036858.1, read on the forward strand.
ATGCACGCCTTTTAAATAGGCTTATTATGAGCTTTTTTCATACTTTGCCTAAATAGCATCTGTCATTCTATAGAATGCCTTGGTATTATATACAATGCCTAGGAAAAGTATATAATAAATCTCATATTTCATACTTTGCTTAAAAACGCCCGGCATTTTATAGAATGCCGGCATTTCACACTTTGCCGGTAACATATACAACCTGAACCTGAATAACATTCATACATACCTGAACATACATAACATACCTGAAGTAAAATTTAAAAAAAAAATGAAATGAAGCTGTCACAGTTTCAAATATGAAATTTTGTAAAAACATTCCATTATGCCGTTTTCATTTTTTTTATATAGTACTTGGGAAAATATAGAAACATTCAAACTTGTTCGCCGCATTGCATTTTTATCCTGTGCAGCCAAAACCGTACTGCTCTTAAATTTGGTATCTCGTGATGGCAACGAACTAACTGGTTTTACTCGACAAAAAACACGTATTTGGTTCGTGTTCTTTATATCTTCATGGCTATTTTATGTGTGAAGTTCCAGAGTGATTACATTTTTTTAAAACAGGTGTCCATGTAAACTTCAATTTTTTTGTCTTTTATTTTCCATGGTGTGTAGTTATGTGACCATACGCGTCCCTTTGTCCCCAAGCATAGCTTCGGGACGCTGAAATGTCCCGTTTTCTGAGAGAGCTACTCACGGTAACGATTTCAAGAAAAGTCGCGACAAATAAAAAAAAAAATCCGACTGTAATGTCATACGCTATACGTATCTCGTACATTGTATATTCAAGTCGGCCAGGAACCACGTTACACCGTAAAAAGTGAGTGTGAAACACTGGGAGTTGTCGGCTGGAATTGTTCAAACACTTTCCCATGCATCATTTTAATCGTGCGAACTTTCGTATAATTTTAGAATATATTCTGTCTGTCCGAAATTTTTCTTTTATGAATAAGTTGTGTACGCGAGCGAAAAAACACAGTTGCAATTCGTGGTTCTTAAATTAACGTTAATTACCAAAGTAAATTTTAAGAAATGCTACCAAGAATAATTTCATTCTTCTTCTAAATCAAGTATTTCATTCTTTTTCTAAATCTGTGTCAAATATAATTAAGTAAAAATTTGTTCTTAAAAATATGCAAAATCACAAATTATTTATTTTCTCATATTCTTTTTATTAATAAATAAAAACTGAAATATGCATTTTCTTGAATGCACATATCATTACCGAAAAGTTAGTAGATGTCCCATTTTGAGGGAAAAAATAAATGGTCACTTTATATATAGTTGTATTTCAGTTATTAAATATTTAAGAAAGGGTGGGAATTATTTGCACTTTAATTTGGATCAAATTCACTTTGGTAAAAATATTTTGCACTCGTAACAAATATACTGCACGCGAAAAAAAATTATTCCACTAGAATTAAATTTATTCAGCATGAAAAAAAATATTTGAACTTTGAACAAATATGATGCACTGAAGAAAAAATATTATCACTTGCATTAATTACTTTCCACTATAAAACGGATGTTTCCACGTTGAATAAGATAAACTCCGGTTTTGCAGTCGTGCAATATTGCATTAGTTGGAGTGTTGCCAATAGGGGGAATCATCCTTGTTTATGGGGATTTACTACCTCAGAAGGGATAAAGTCCTCGAATAAGCTAAAACCGGTAATTTTATCCTCCAAATTAGCAACATTGGTTAATTTGTTACATGGCTGTACGCCGTACATTTCCGCGACTTGTGCGTGTGCAGCGTGCATTGTTTCTTCTCTACAGGGATGTAGTGGAGCTGGAACGCCGTTCTGGCACCACTTTTTTACTTTCTCGTATACAAAGAGAAAGTATTGTAATCGTCAAAAAATTCGAACTCGAGATTTTCACGAATCTCCACGTTTTAGACCTACCTGAGTCCGAAAAACACAATTTTGGAATTATGTCTGTCTGTGAACACGATAACTCGAAAGCTATTAGAGATACGGGGATGAAATTTGGTAAGTGGTCTTTAAACATAATTTTTAGATTTCTATCAACTTTTGGACAAAATCCGTCAACGGGAAGTCTGTCTGTATGTTCGAGGTCATGCGAACGCTATAACTCAAAAACTTGAAAAGCCAGATGGATAAAATTTGGTACACAGTTTTATCGTCATGAATGTAGGTCCGTATAAACTTTTGGGCCAAATCCGTCAACGGGCTGACTGTCTGTCGGTCTGTATAATAGCATACTTGTTAACTCCATGCGCATGCGTAAATGCCTGTGCAAAGAAGGGATACTCCGAAAACTTGGCAGTTTGCCAAAAACCAATTCTGGCGGCGAGATTTTGTAAGGAAGCAAACATTTAGGGCGTCTCGTTTTACTTGCGTATTGGAAGCAATCTCTGCGCATGCGCAAGCTATTCTCCTGTTCTCTTCTCCGCACGCGGAACTTGCATTGCTCGAGTTTGATACAAAGAAATAAATATTGAGAAGTTTTAATACATACGTATCTTTTTGAATATAATTCTTCACCTCAATATTTTACTATCACTATAATC
>BGPR01036859.1:0-15356 GCA_013235015.1 Araneus ventricosus
CAAAAACCGCCAAATTTGGCGGCACTTAAAAACCGCCAAATCTGTAGCCTCGGTGGCGTTAATACGTAAGTACCGAATTTTCCAAAGTTCCAAGCAGAGCTACAGGTCATTTTCTGAAAGCTCCTTCATCACCTCAGCCACTTTCACTGTATCTGCAGTCTCAAATCTATCACCTTTTAGCCCTGACTAAGATTACAACCGAAGGGAGAAGGTTTGAAACTTGAGTAGATGTGGTGGTTGGGGGACATATGGCCCAGCCATGAGCTGTTTGTCCTCAACTTCCTTGACATTCCTTTGAAACATAGTGTTAAAAAGAAGTCACATGGGGTCATATCAGGTGAATAAAGTTGGTGTTCCCTGAAGGGAATCCCGTTCTTGGCCAAAAATATTTTGACAGGCACTGAATTGCAAGGGTGTTGTGCTGGCAAACAAGCCATGATTTGTTTTTCCAAAGATCAGATAATTTTCTCCATACTTTCACATAGAGACTTAAAACCACTTAACTCTTTGCAGCGCAGTGTGCCAGCAGATGGCACACCTAATTTCACTCACTTCTCAACTGTTAAATTCAACTATAAATGGAAAATAATAGGTTTAGGATAGGGCTAATAGTACTCCTTTTAGAATGTATATTGCAGCCTTATGAAATTTCGTTTTGGAATAGGAATTATTTGAGATAAAGTTTGGGAAAATTCCTTAACTCAGAGATAAGAAATTTTTTCAGTTCCGGACGTTTACAATTTTAGCAAATTAACTTGAGAATCTTCCTCCAATATTCTTGAAGTTTTAATTTATGATTTTCTGTACGATTCAAGATTATTTTTTGAGTGTATCAAGATGGCTCTATCTAAGGGGGGGTTCTCATATGAGGGGGGTGACCCCCCACGGAATGAAGTAAATTTAAAAGAAACTGTTTTTGGAGATTCTATGTCTAGACAATAAACTAAACCCATCATGATGTTTTTTCATCATATTTCAAAAAATTTAATCCATTGTGCTGCAAAGGGTTAAGGACTTGTTGGTTGATTGTTTGACTTTCAAGTATCCAATCAATGTGCAAAAACTTGTCAAACTTGGTTAAGCCAGGACATAGGTTGTCATCATCAGTCTCTTCCTGACCCTTTTTAAACCAGTCAATACTTGCATACACAAAAACACTCATCTTTCTACTCTTGTTGCTACACGAATAAGTGTGGTCACAAATTTCTGATCTTTAAAGTTGAATTTTATGTTAACACGCTGCTCCTCCTGAGTTTGTAGCATTTTTTCCCATGATGTACACGAATGAATCACTTCTAAGATTACAATTAAATGGAGAAATATGCGGGGTTTGAAACTTGAGTAGTTGGTGGGGGTTGGGGGACGACGACATATGACACAGTCATGAGCTGTTAGTTCTTGATTTGCTCGTCATTCCCTCTGTACCAAAAGCAGTCTAGTTATTTTCTAGCCACACCTTATATGTGCATATTCAATAAGAATCTATAATATTAGCAAAAGAATGTACTTAAAAAATATTCCATTGAATGCACCTTCTCAGAATCCTTTTATAAGGGAAAAAAAAAAAAAATCTCAACTCGAAGTAAGCCTTGCATAAAATAGAATTAATGAGTAATGTATGAAAAACCAAATATTTTGCCTGAACATAGCAACCAATCACATTTATGTATGGTAAACAAAACAATATACAATGAATTCATCTTAATAATTATACACAACTTTTCACATATCCCCCAAAGAAAGTCATGATATGACACTGGGAGATAGTGGGGTTAGAGAAGTTATGGAACAGTATCGATTAATCCACCCCTTCCCTCTATCTGTAAATGCTTTCATTGTTTCAATAATAGCAAGTGCAAATAATTGTTCCAAAATGAAATATAGAAGAAAAGACATACATTTGGCATTACGAAAATTTGGATAAGGATTCTTCTTTTTCCTCAGATAAAATTGGAATTCAAAAATTAACTTTCAGATGGTGTAAAAATCATTTAACGTCCAACTTAATTTCAAAGGTATAATTAAGTTGGCATACAATTTTTTTTCTAATTTTAATAAATTAAAAAAAAATTTTTTTTGGCATAATTTACAACATTACTTTTCATTGTCGCAATGAAATTCAAACTGTTGTCATCGTTTAAACAAATATTTAATTTTGTGTTTCTCTTCCATTCTTGAAAGCTCGAGTAATGAAAAGCTAACTTAATAGATTTTACAGTGTGACCAGTAATTAACGTGTTGAAAAGAAATGTCAATTTCTCGAAAACTGTTTGGCGTATCAAGTTCAAACTTGGCGGTTAGATTCAGTGCGTTGGCGGATTTTTTTGCGCAGTCTCATTGAATTGGCTTTTGTTGTTTATTTTTCAGTGAAAATGTTGAGAGACACCATTTCTGAACACATTTTCATTGTTTGAACGTATTATTCTAACTACAGCCTAATTGTGACTCAAAGAAAGTTTGCGACTGAGTTTAAGCTTAAGACAACAGGTCCGAGTGTGTTGACAATCAATCGTTTGATTCAAAAGTTCGAGAGAACAGGTAGTGTTTGCAACGACATGTTTGGCAATGTGGGATGACCGCTGAGCATCAAAACGCCTGAAAAGATTGAGAGAACACGCCAAGTTTTTGAGAGAAGTCCCCGAACATCGATCAGAAAAGCTGCACAACAAGTGGTAATCAAACGGGAAAGTGTCAAACAGATTGTCGTGGCTGATCTGCAGCTGTTTCCATAAAAGATTCAAATTCATCAGCGATCAGTAGAACAACGTTTGGAATTTGCGAACACTATCGTCGAGATGATTGACAATGATCAATTTGATGATATGCTCTGGTGTAGGCCCATTTTCATCTCGATGGGTATGTGAATAGGCAGAATTGGCGCATTTGGGGCACCGAGAATCCCCACTTCGCAATTGAGAAGTCCCTATACCCCCAATGAGTGACCGTTTGGTGTGCGCTTTCGAGTCGAGGCATTGTTGGAGCGGTTTTTTTCGAACAGGCTGTCAATTTTGCATGATACGTGGAAGCATTGAGAAATCAGTTCATTCCAGCAATTCAAAGCGAGACGGATTTCGAAAGCATGTGGTCATGCAAGACGGCGCAACACCTCATTGTACCAATGAAGTGTTTGATCTGCTTGAAGAGCACTTTAATGAGCGGATTGTGGCTTTAGGGTACCCAAAATCGAAAAATATGGGCATTGATTGGCCACCCTATTCTCCTGACCTGAACCCCTGCGATTCATTTTTGTGGGGTTATATGAAAGACAAAGTTTACGCCGGAAATCCCCAGAGCATCGAAGACCTGAAAACTGTGATTCAGGCAGTTATTGAAAGCACTGAAACTTTGACTCTTCAGTGAGTGATGCAGAATTTCGCTCTTCGTTTGCACCATATTATAGCTATAGATGGAAGACACATCGAACATGTAATCAACTAATTCCCATGTATTGTACTTTGTTATAGAATTTAAATAAAATGTTTTGAATCAGTAGTTTTCGAGAAATTAATTTTTAACATCAGCGCGTTGATTACTGGTTATACTGTACTTTCTTTTATTTATTTATTAATTTTTCTGTGAAATCTGTAAGCAAATTCCTCTAAGAACGTAAGTTTATTAGGAAATATATTCAGCAAACTGAATGATTGTGGTTGCTATGTTTTAATTCTCTTTATCAGCATAAATTAATCCAGCTAACAGACTGTTGGGCATAAAATATATCATGCCATTTTAATGTTAAAATCAAATGCATATTTAGCAAGAGGAATAAGGAAGTGAAGTTAGCACTGACAATATGCATGGACAGTTACTCGACTCCATTGGGGACTTTCATGTAGACAATCAATGAAATAGGTACAAGGCTAATAATAATAATAATAATAAAACATGGGTTAAATGTCTATCACAATTTGAAGTTTAAAATTACTTTGTTAAGGAAATCATGAATATCAAATTATGCATAAGAGATTTAATTGAAATTATATTCCTGGTGAACAAGCTAGTTGACGAAAGTGGATAGTGTACAATAAATGTTTCCCACTAATAATTGTCTTGTAATTCATAAAATTAAGAACATGTCATCAACAACAGTTTCGTTGAATATTTATTAGTATCAATGTTTAGCAATGTGTAGTAGTTTATTATCTCAAGATAATGACATGCAAAGCTTGTAACTGTCAGAACCAGGTGCCCCCCCCCCCACAATTTTTACGCTGCACCCTTTCAGTACTTAAATGTTGCCAATAATGTACAATCATGCAACCAAGAAGCTATAAAAAATTAAATTTTGAAACTCAAATCTCTATATTAAGGCAACACTATGGTTCCTCGCTATTTTTAATTAGTAAGTAATAGGGAGATAAAACTGAAACCAGTCTTAAAACCTTGAATCCCAAGCAGAAAATAAGGTAAAAAGTATCACTCATGGGCTGAACATTCACAACAACTCCACTCCACATAAATTCGAAAGCTCCACGCCAAAACTGGATGTCAATGCAAAAATTCAATGAGAATTGGAGTGGATGATTAACTATCCACTACTCTGTTTGGACTGCTGGGCCATAAATTAGAACTGGTTGGAGTAGCTACATGTGTGTGGGGGAGAAGTGAGAACTGGGGAGCATGGTTCCCTAAAGAAACTAGGGATTGGGGTGACAGGATCTGCACTGTGTAGAGCTGTCCTGAATGACGTGCCTAAATGGATGAGTTGAAAAATGGAATGATGTGAACTGCCATCACGCCATTTGTGTGGAGTGGAATGGTCATAAATGTCTGGCTTTAAAACCCTCACAGCACAGCAACATAATAACTTATGAGACTGTGACAGCCTAAATATTTTAATTCACTTTTTAATGTTGTTTAAGTAATTGCACTTAAAAGTTCATAACGATGCATAAGAAACCCAATTTGTAATAGTGTTACAATTGCATAATTTACAAAGAAAAACACAGGAAAAAAGAAACAATACACATAATATCAGAAATAAAAATATTTTTTGGGCTTGTAAAAATATGTAACAAATGTACCATTTATTAAAGGGTTACAAAATAATTCAGACTGTAGAAGGAAATGGCAAACCAAGTCTCTGTTGTAATCCAATTCGATGCATCACTTGTTGTCTTAAAAGGCTGTCTCCTTCATTTTGCAATTTTTTGAATTTCTTTTTTCGAAAACGTTGTGTGCTTGAGCTGGGAGTCATTTTAGGTGTTCTGGGAAAATATACTTCATTTTGAACTATACTTTGTGCCCTAGTTGCTGACTGGTGGTTGATACTTGGTGGCATCTTAGGAGACTTCTTCTTTTCTGTAAATGAAAGGATCAATTAATATAGTAAATTAATTTGCACAAAATAACAATGTGCTACTAAAATTGTATAAAACTTGTATAATGTTACTACTATATTGTATAAAACTTGCATTCATGAAAAGATAATTATGATGAAGAATACATAACAACATAATTTTAAACAAACTTCTTAGATAGCTTTCAAATATAACATTAATTAAATGCTGAATTCTGTGGTAACATTTTATATTAGCATTAACATTATATACATCATATTAGCTGCCTTTGGCATATTTTCTATCCCTCCCTCCTTGTACTAGTTATGTCTGAATGATAACCTCCAAAATTATCATTCATAACATACTATGTCCAAATAGAAAATTTTTATTCATCCAGCCGGTTCACATTAACTATTGATTTTGATTAATTGCAATTTAATCACCTCCAAATTTTTAATTCCTTATGGGACGAAAAAATGATGATAGATAACATTATGAAAAAATAATTACAGTAAAGTACTGTACTTTCAAAGAAACTGATGTGAAAAAACATATAATCAAAATTTTACTAAACAACTTTGATTATTATAAACTTAATGCTACTAATGCAAATTCATTTAATAATATTAATACTAAAGTTTTTGAAGATAATGCTAGTATAATACTACAGAGTTTGAAAATCAATAATTAAATTTTAAAATTACACATATATCATAAAAGTGAGAAAAATCATACCTTTATTGCATATTTCGAGTGCTAATTACACATATCCTATACGATTTATGCTCATGTAAGTAAGGGATTAATTATTAAAATCTTTAACAGTCGTCTGATGCGCTGATTGTCTGTGAGCATCATTATAAATTGAATTAACTTATTTTAATGTTTTTTCACTACTGTTTTGAGAAAAGAAATAAGTTCGAAGTTTTTAGTGGCTTCTTTTTCATCGCTTAAATTTGAACCAGACAATTTTTCTTCTATGAATTCATTAATTGTGAATAATTTTGAAGTCTTGATGTCTTTATTACAGAATACATACTAGAAGGGACGACATTTTCACATTCTAGAAAGAGGGAAAATGACGTATAATCGAAGCGTTGAATTGTATAAATGAAGTACTTTATCATTACAATGAATAGGGACTGTGATGAAACGACATATAAATGAGAAACGTATAAACAGTGCTTCACTGTATTTAGTAAGTCTGTCGTAGCTGGCGTGATTAATGGAGGTATGATTTTACTAAGGAAACCAGGAATACCGGTCCAAAACTTTACAGCAAAACTAGAAACTCTTTCTCTAGAGATATTTGGTCACTCTATCGTATTCGACGAGAGTAATGGATGTATGGGTCTATTAAGTGGACCTGACAATGTTGTACAAAATTTTACAGCAAGTGTTTACGTACTATGGGGCTTTTCAAATGACATCTACCGAGTAATAAAACACCCTAATCCTTCCCCTTTGCTGCATCAAATTCCTTCTTTTATAAAATCTATGAAATGCACCCACTGTATAGATTTTTAACAAATATATTAATTAAATAACCATTTCATATTGGCATCAATCAGACATAACATACGAAGTTTAGAAAGTTAATTTAAATGGTTTTACATATATTTAGATGCTTGAATTAAAGACACGTAAATAGATTAGTATGAAGAGAACACCAAAAATGCTTTATAATGCAGGTTCTTAAGCTAAAGAAATACCAAAAATTTGAAATTTTATTTTTTATCTTTTCTGTAGAATTTTCATTAATAATGTGTAAGAATGATATATTCATCAAAATTTAATATGAAGTACAGTATTTTAATGAATTTTAGAATGAGAGTACTAATAGAATTTATATTGGAATATGATAATTATTTATCTTTCAGAAGCAAATTATTGTTGCCAATAACATGAAAAGTACTTTAGTTCCTTTTTATAAACGAAATGGAAATTTAATTTTAATAATGCATGCTATTTTTCTACTAAAAATTGGTCTTCATGCAATGGTTTATTGGAAGTTAATCCAGTGAAATGGTCTTATAAAAGTTCATGCTTTAACATCAAAAATCAGAAACTGATTAAAGTTTCAGTGAACAAATGTTGCTGCTCTGTTCAGCAAGCAGAGGGGGAGCAACTTGCCAGAAAGAATGGATTCTTGTCTTTTGATTCAGTGGAAGTTTCAGGAAAGGTTACTGACTACATACCATTTTGGTTTTCCAAAAATTATTCAACAATATATTAGAATATTTTAACTAAATTCTTAATATTTAACTTTATAATATGGCTAAGGGAAATCCAGATTCTCATTTTAAGATGAGGAATTTAACAGTGAAACATATTAATATTAATGCTTTACCCTCTTTGTAAGTCGCTTAGAGCACCTGTGGGGGTTATCTACCCTTACCTTTCCTCACCAGCAGGGTTGTCGATTTTTTTGATTTTTTTCAAAAAAATCGATTTATTTGATTTAAATCGGATTTTTTTTATTTAAATCAAGATTTTTTTTATTTTAATAATTTTTTTAAAACTACATATATATATTTAACATCTGTATATTAGACAATGAGCCCTACAGTCATAGAATTATATATATATAACAACATACCAGTCATTAAGCTGTACTTTCTTTTTAAAAAAAAAAACAAATTAAAAAAATTGAGTTCAAAAATGTAACAACTATTTAAAAAATATTTGTGAACTAAAATATAAAAATAATATACTTTTGAAATATAAGACAATTTCATTAAGGAAAAAAGAAACAATATAATAAAAATTGTCATTTCTTGATTATATATATATATTATTGTATGTTAGAATAACTGGAGAATTTTACACTCAGCTGTTCATTTGTTTCATTACAAACACAAGTTTTGAAGCTTTCTATAATCCTAATCTGTTTCGACAAAACATTAAATAAAAAATTTTCTAGATAAAATTTTTATATTCAGGCTTCGAGGTGCATCGAGTCACCATCAGGACTACCTGTGTGCCAAATTTCATGACTGTAAGTGCAATAGATTCGTCTGGACATTGCGCACACGCTCACAAACATTGCCTTTTATAAGAATAGATCATAGTTTAAATTGCACTATGTGGATGTTTGTATTTCTTTTGGAACATTTATATGCATTACTTAATTATCCTACATTTGAACATTATTGCAATATAAAAACTTTGTTGTCCCCAACACTATTTAGTTTTCTCCAGTATTAAAATGAAACTCACTGCATTTTACTATGTTCTTTCTTTGTGAACATGATCCTTTCACAATATTTATTTTGTTTTATAAAAAAAAGCAGCATCTCATACTTTGCATTTTATTGTGTTGCTCATTAGAGATTTATTTAACCCTTTGCGGCGAAGTGCGCCAGTTAAAGGCACACCTAATTTCACTCGCTTCTCAACCGTTAAATTTAACCATGAATGGAAAATAATAGGTTTAGGATAGGGCTAATAGTACTCCTTTTAGAATGCATATAGCAGTCTTATGAAATTTTGTTTCGGAATAGGAATTATTAGAGATAAAGTTTGGGAAAATTCCTTGACTCGGAGATAAGAAATTTTTTAGTTCTGGACGTTTAACAATTTTAGCAAAGTAACTCGAAAATTTTGCTCCAATATTCTTGAAGTTTTAATTTATAATTTTCTGTAAGATTCAACAATTTTTTAGAGTACAAGGTGGCTGTGTCTAAGGGGGATCTCATGGGAGGGTGACCCGAAAAGGGGACGACCTCCCCCCCTCGGAATCAAGCAAGTTTTTAAAAAAAACCTTTTTTGTAGATTCGATATCTAGACAATAAACTAAACCCATTCATGATGTTTTCTCATCATATTTTTAAAAAATTATTGCCTTGCGCCGCAAAGGGTTAAAATCTAATTTGCTTGTGTTCTCAAAAATAAATATATGGAAAGTACTCTAGTTACATCATTTCAACGAAATATTTTTTTATGTTCTATATATTCTTTCTTTAAATATAATTTAAAAATACTTTAAATCACTATTTAAAGATACATGGACAATTTTATTTCATTAAAGCAGATTAACTTGATATTTAAAATAAAGTGATTTAAATCAGTGATTTTTTTAAAAAAAATCAGTTGATTTAAATCAGTGATTTTAATCAACTGATTTAAATCACCGCAACCCTGCTCACCAGCATAAACTTTTGCATCATAGATCAAGTTAAATAGGACAATGAAGTAAATGCTATCTCTAAGGTGATTACAGACTCAATAGATTAACACTGCATGGAGAGTAAAACACTACTGGCACAGAATATGCACCATCTTTACAGGCAAAGGTACAAAATTTACTAGCAAAGCAATTGAACCATTTATAAGGGAAAGGTGATTGGAGGAATTTATAATTGCGAAAGAGTTTTTTTCTAAAAAACTTACTTTTCTTTTTTGTATTTTGTGTGGGTGTGTCCTTTGAAAATGTTTCATTTCCTTTTTTCCTGTGAAACAAAGGTGTCCTATCAAATCTATTTCTTTCATGGGAGTTTCTTTCTTCTTGTCGGAAGTTTCTTTCATTTTCTCTTCGTAAGACAGCTATGGGATTTTTATAGCTGATAACAGATGTCCAAGTAGGAAAACTCCACCTGTCTACACGAGTTTCCGTGCATTCCTGTTAAAGACATTGATAGTAAGCCATAACGTTTTTTTTTTATGAAACAAGTATAGCTGCACAAAAATTGACAACTACAACTTATTTAATTATCAAAATTGGTAACTTATTCAAGATCTGCAGCACTATCAGTGCATTTTTCATTCAATTACTTAGCTATTTCTTATAAATGAAATGAATACATATTCTGTATGGCAGCATGCTTCTTTTATCTGTTGTTTCAGACGACTGATACACTTATCAAGCTATTTATTAATAAAATATTTCCAAGTTGCTTCACAACACATTTTATTGATTTATCTCTACTACTAATAAAGGAGAATGTGTGTACGTGGAGTGTGTTGGCACTCTACAAGGTAGACTGCTGGATCTAGAGCTACAAACCTTGGCATAAACATACTTAGAGGGTTAGAATGTGCATCTCCGAGCTATTTTGTTTAAAATTTTAATTAAAAATTAAATGAAATTTTGGGATTCTTCTGCCATAACATCTGAAAATATTATAGAACAGAAATGACTTTTACACCATCTGAAAATTTTTTAAAATTATCTTTCCTATGATACCAATTTAGTTAATGTACAATTCTTTTATTGTATCAGTAAATAACGACTCTCTGCAATATTACAAAAATTATGAAACATATTTGGTATTATACAAAACACTCTGATGCTGAATGCTTTTTTTTATTTGAGAATGTTTGGATTCAGCAAGCAAGTTATAAGTTAATTGAAGTTTAATCATTTCCTCATTCAGATAAAAGTTCAAATTTTAAGTTAGATGGCAGATAGAGAGAATTGGATGGGTGGGACCCAAATCTGAACAGAACAAGTGCAAGGTTTCCAAAACAATATGAGCTGCATGTCTATCACAATTTGAAATTTAAAAACATTTTGTTGGTAAAAACATTAATGCCAAGTTATGCATGAAATATTTTATTGAATTTTTTTGTATGCAATAGTTTCAACAAACCAGGTGGTCACCAAAGGTGGCTAGTAACTAAACAAAAGGGAAATCTTTAGGGACTTTCAGTTATTTGGCGGTCAAACTCTCCATTAAATTTAAATCTAAGATATTCAAAAGCTCAATAACTTTAGAAATAAATAAATAAAAGCTGAAATGAGACTTTATGCAACTGATGACTATAGGAGAAATTAACAGATAATGTTTATATGCTCATATGACATAAAAAAATAGCTCAGTAGTTATGAATCATACACACGGCATTCAGAATGATAATTCACAAGAAATTATCAGTATTTGGTTTCAATCATCTTAAATCATTCATGCAGAATAAAGAGTGAGACTCATGATGTATTTTTGTGGCCATAATGCACATTAGTGAGTCAGACATGTGATATATTTCTGCGTTAATAATATACATTAGCACATGCAAGTTAAAAGTCAAGCTAACACTGTGTGTTTTGTAAATGATTTCGAATAATAATTATCTTATATAATTACGAAATAGCATGTACATCATTACTATCTTCTGTTTGTTTACTAAAAACATTTTAATTGGGAATTTTTTTTCATTAATAAATGATAATAAATTATATTTTTTCCATTTTCCCAATACTACCAAACCACCATATCATCTAGTCAGCTTTCAGTATTTCTACACTGCTTTTCGCAAGCATATTTGCTAACAAAATATGTATAATGACTGATTCATGAATGGGTTGTGCTGTGCTTGTATCAATTAGAAAATGTCATATAATCATTTTCTAAACCATAAGAATTTAAACATAGTGTTTTTTAATATTAAACTATTTTCCAACAATATATAATTTACATAGAAATGAAATCTTAGCAACAAATACATTTAATACAGCAAAAGTTTACATTGATTTTGAAGTTTATTAATAAGGTCATTCTATATGAAGAAAACTCTCTCTCAAATTTACAAGGCATTATAGAAATTGATGGACTTTGTTTCTGACGTAAATTAAATCTAGGGAAAAACTGACAATAAAATAAGGTTGTCTAATTGTGTTTAATAGTAAAAAAATTCAGGAATAGTAATAGTGTTGTTTTAATACAGAAATTAAAAATAAAGATCAATTTTAAGTATATTGAAACACATGACTATTTAAATGATATATAATATTTTCACAATTTTTTCCATAAAGTAAGGCTAAAGTTATTCTGTGGAAAGACTGTAATTTCTATACTAGAAAAATTAATTTCTTTTATTTTGTGTGTATCAAAAATTAATAACTCGGACTTTCTTTGATAATTTTACATGTAAAAATAAATGTTGATGAATATTTTAATCTTCAAACAGCCAATTATTTTGAACTAATAATTTTCAATAAGAAAATGAGTTAATAAAATGGATAAACCATCCTTTTTTTACATGTCCTTGAATATTTGACATCTTAAAAATACTTTAACTATGAAGTTTTAATGCACTGTCAAATAATGAATTAGCTGCTAAGGCACGGAACATTAAAAATAGAAAAACTTTAGTCACTTCGAGGGTTAAAAAGTAAAATGCAACCGTCAAAATATGACAAAAGAATAAACAAATTAATGAAATATTTTAAATTCTTCCCACTTACAGCGCCATAATGTCCTTTTGAACCACAACTATAACAATAAAGAGGGGAATGGGGATTTGGGTTTCCTTTGACAATACTTCCTTTTGAGGTCTAAAAATAAGAAAAATTATAATTTTTTTTCAGTCAGTTTTAAAATACAAAAGATATAAAATGCTCTGCATTGCACAGTATATATGAACGTCTATGTTCTAGTAATAAAGAAATTTTTGAACCAAAAATTAAAGTAATAGATGACAGTGAATTTTAACTTAAGAGTTGCCACTTTAAAATTATTTTTGGTGCTATGCTGAAAGCTGGATTATTTTAGTTTATTTTCTTTTACAGATATCAGATTTGACTTCCTGAGATGTTCATTAAAATATTAAGTAAATATTAAGAATTCTAAGATGACACACACAAAATTTAAAAATAATTTGAATAATGTTCTGTTGATAAAATTTACTTTTTTTTTAATAATATGCATTCTTTTAATCAACAGGTTTTAAATATCTAAATAAATGAATAATAAACAAGATCACAAGAAAAAAAATTATACAATTATTGCCTACCAATCCATTTTATAAAGAATACATTTAAAATATTTGGCAAAAACAAGAGAAGAATTCTAAGATGACACACACAAAATTTAAAAATAATTTGAATAATGTTCTGTTGATATAATTTACTTTTTTTTTTAATAATATGCATTCTTTTAATCAACAGGTTTTAAATATCTAAATAAATGAATAATAAACAAGATCACAAGAAAAAAAAATTATACAATTATTGCCTACCAATCCATTTTATAAAGAATACATTTAAAATATTTGGCAAAAACAGAGGACCAGTCCCCTAGACACAACCACTGGACTGATCTGGATTATTTTTATGTCATTTGGAAAGTTATGATGTCTTGACATGTCATCAATGGATCTCCTGGCACCACCCTATATTTTCAATAGAAATAAAAAATAATAAAACAAAAACTTCTCTCCACTGTACATTCTCTATGGGGAAAAACAATGAGACAGTCCCCAGCCCCAACCACGGGATCAATTTCAACAATTTTTATTGCATATGAAAGCTTACAAGTTCTAGAGATGTCTTCAATGGTCACCAGCCACCCATCACTTTTCATTTTCGAGATATATCACAAAATAAAACTTTGGCAAAGTCCCTCAGTCTACAAACTGTCAATTCATCAATTTATTTTCCCAAGTTGCAAGCGTAACTACAGGCTATTAATATTATGGGCAAACAGCTGGTTGTCAAAGGCAGCAAGTTCAACATTAAATTTCAGTTCATTAAGTATTCAGTGAAAAGAATAAATAAAATATTACACTCAGCACTCAATAACACTTAGGATGAATCTGATAAAATTTTATAATAACAATGCATAAATTTTAAAGGTATGGCGAGGAAATGCGACAATATTTCAAACACAGCAGAAATATCCTTCCCTCAATTTTCTCATATACTTCCAATACATGGCATATTTTGTGTTTAACCTTGCTGAAAAGAGAAGAGAACTGAGCATGAATTTTGTACTTCTTCAAGATGATCAACTGGTTTCAAAATTTGAGGTTTACAATTTTGTTGTCAAGACAGCATATCAAATTTCATTTATCTAGCTTCTTGAGTAATTGAGCTGATATAAATATGGATAGACAGATCAATACAGTCGAAAAGTATATGGATTTGGTTCAAAATTTGATATATATCTACAATTCTGGTGCCATCCAATCCATCCAGATCATTATATTTTAGTTATCATACACAAACAAACTAACCCAGATTTCTTGTTGACTGATTTAGATCAAATTTTGATACACATTGACAATTTTGGTGTTAAGATAACATACCAAATTTAATTCAGCCAGCTTGCTCAATTTTTAAATTCACAAACAAAAATAATTCCATTTATTTATTTATTTTAAAAAAAAAAATAAGGTTGGTCTAAAAAATGTGGAGATTCATCAATACTTCAAAGGTAGAATTTTTTTGATGATTACAATACTTTCTCTTTTATACTCCATATAAGAGAAAGTAAAAAAAATTGCTAAACTTCGAAATAGACCTGCTAATATTTTAGTATACCAGTCAATAAACAAATCTAAAAATAAATGCAATGTTTAATAAAAATGTAATTTTAAATAAAAAGATCAAAAAGAGATTTATTTGATTTTTATAACCAACTGAAAGATTATTTAAAAATGCTAAAAATCACACTAGTGGCTATTTAAAGATTTCTGAATTAAAATCTGAACTTATTTTGGCTCTTAATTTTGTTAAAAAATTGTGTATCTAAAATGTTATTAAGACTTAGTATTGCGTAAGCTGTCAATATGGAAGCAGCAACAACTTCCAAACAGAACTCCTAGCCCTTAGTGAAGCAACCACTACCACAGTCAAGACCTGGACAGACAGCTATTCTGGTGGAGATATTCCCGCCATGTTAACTCTAACTCCTTGGCTCAAAAATAGAAGAGAGGATATTATTATTGCACGACTTTTAACCCGGATGATTATTACTCCGGCGCTATTGCATAGATTTGGTTTACATAATAACCCTCGTTGTCATATATGCAATCGTGACAATAACATTGAACACATTATTTTGTTCTGTTCCAAATACTCCAATCATAGGTCTATCCTCTGTGCAAAACTTAATTTTGATCTTCAATTGTGTTCGTCTTTAAAAGCCTTTTTTCAAAACGCTGTTTCAGATAAGCGACATCTTAGGATTCTTCTTCAATCTCTGAAGTCTTTTGACATTTATTGAGAGCATCTTTTTTGACATTTATTGAGTGCATCTTTTTTGACATTTATTGAGTGCATCTTTTTTGACATTTATTGAGTGCAACATTTTTGACATTTATTGAGTGCATCTTTTTTGACATTTATTGAGTGCA
>BGPR01036860.1:0-15356 GCA_013235015.1 Araneus ventricosus
AAGGTTTTAGTGAAGTTTTGTAGCAATTAATTTTTAACTTTAATTAAGTAAATAGTTAATTTCAATTAATCAAATAATTTTAATAGTTAATTTGATAATAGGTTTTTTTGACGGAATACTTTAATTTGACATTTAGCTAAACATGGCGGGACCACGATTTGTTTAATAAAATCAATATAAAGTACCAAAAACGATAGATATTTAAATAAGAGTTTCCTTTATCCTTTTCACTATTGAAAAATATCTCCTTAACTTTAAAATTGTTTGGGATTTTCTGCCTGAGTATTTGGTTTTAACCGTCGATGGAGATTTAAATTTACTGTTCAAATTGACTGCATTCATATCCCTATGCTTTAAAAACACGTACTAAATTTTCCACACACTATGTTTAATAATTTTATTCTCTTATATGTTAAGAATTTAGTGACTATTATCTGTGTAACCAGGGAGTTCTCTAAATGAGCCCATTCTAGTAGTATTTAAGTGTTTCCATGTCATGTGATTTTACCATAGGACAAAGTAATGTTCGTACAATTATATTGGAACCTAGATTAAATAAATTAATTTTTAAATCTAGAGTCTTTCTTCATTCGTGCCAAGAGTCAATTTCTTGTTACTGTTTCAGATACGCTGGCTTAATGTTATCTAGGAGATATTTGCACTGTTGAGATGTTTATTTCTTTATGACTCCTACCTGTTGAATGATTATGTGTTGAGATACAAAAAAATTGACCAATGTACTGACCGATAAATCTATCATAACTTTTTGGAATGAAAATTGGAATGATAAAACCTTGATATAGCAAAAAATTAAATGACATGAAAACAGAATCACAGCGTAAATATTGCAATGTGTAGAAACAATAAAGTCATTGGCTATGTCTGTATTGATCAATATGTAATACTTCATTACTTTTGTAACATTAACTTAAAGGAATCTACCTTTGCCTTCAAGCTTGCCGAAAAGGGATTTTTTTTAAAGATTTTTTCAGCCAAATAATTTATTTTTATCTTTTTGAACTGTGAATTAAATATAATTTTTAAGAATACTTCTGTATCTTCGATAACATTGTATTTACAAAACATATTATGAAGATTTTAATTTAACATTGATGATGAAAAAGAAAGTATAATCTGTAGCCGAATTTTTACCATAATTATATAGATTGTAAAAATATAAGCATATAAAAATAGCCGACGAAACTGAAAAGTATTCTACTCAGCAAGCCTAATAAAACTCTTTTAAGTGATCATAAACAAATCCCAGATTGAATATCAAAACTAATTAATTATCTTTTAAAAAATCGCAAGGGTTATTGCGCAATACGCTGGCCTCCAATTCTCCCAAACGTGATATTATGTAATTGGAATCAACATGTGCCAGTATTCGGAGAGTAAATAAATAAAGGAAAAGAAAGAGACTTGCCAATCTCTGGAGTAACGCCCATGAGATTTTTTTTGCCGATTCTGTCCCTTTCCTTTTTTTTTTTTTTTTTTTTTTTTTTTTGGTTTTTATTTTTTCCTTTGTGCCCCCCCCCCCATAAAACAAATCTGTATTTGTCACAGTACTATATATTGCTTTTTATCCCTTCTACGCTCCTGCGGACGTTGCATTCCAGAAATAAATTGTCCACTTGAATGCAACGGCGCGGGCAGATGTAAAATTTTTAGAAAAACTAATTTTCTAATTTTTCCGGTTAATTGAGCTTTCCGGATAGTCGAGAATTTACTGTAATACTGGAAGAGTGAGTGAAAAGCCATTTTCTACATCAAAATGTCTTGCAGATCATACTGAATTTTAAACTCTTAACAAAATAAGAACACATCTTTTCTCAGATCTTATACATCCATCCCTCAGAAAAAACTTTTTAAACATTTTTTTGATAAATGTGGAGTTTATGGTACACACCTGTTTCTGGCCAATTTTTCTTGGCGCAATTTCATTTGCCGTCGCCAAATACTGTTTTGGATGTGCATTGTGATTTTTATTGCTCTCTTGCACATGTGTGACCTGAAAATGAGAGATTGAGCATGCAATGCCTGCAGCATTTCAAGCGTGTACCGGGCAAATTTTTTAAACTTAAAAAATATCAGCGGCTTCGCTTTCAGTATAGCGGATTACTCATAGCTTCACTTATTCATTGAGAAATGAAACACACAGAATAACATACATGGTACTGAACCAATATTCAATCCAAAGAATTTCAAACGAAGTTTTATTCGAATTTGTCGACCAATCACATCGAAGAGTTGAACAAAACAGTCCAATCGAAACGTGGCGCAATATAGCCTGATAAACAAAGCACCGATGAAAAGATAAATTTGTGCACATGCGCACTTGTTACTCGTTAAAAACATCTAGACACATCCAAAACAAATGTTCTCTCATCACCGTTCTTGGTGGCAAAGGGATGCCGATTGTAAGAGGAATGAAGTAAGTGGGTACTTTAAACTCCACATAAACCAAAATTTTTATAAACTGCAATGATAATCAATTCTATGAGATGATGCAGTGAAACAGTATTAATTGCTTACATTTCTTTTTTAAATTATCTTTTTAAAAATATATAAATTGTTTGGAATTGGGTATAAGCATAAGCACTAACCCCCTGACCAACCTAGACATATGGAGCACTGTATGAGTTGCCACCACAACAATTAACATGGTAATTATTTCCAAATGCATAACGGTCCCATTACGAGCTGTACTTGTGACGACCCCACCCCCATCACAAGGGTAGTACCCATTATCGAAAAAGGCTCGAACGAACCACACTACCATTTATGTACATACCTAGGGAGTGAGTCAAAAACATATTTATATTTGGGGTGCTCACGTTTGGGAGTTTGTACAAATGTATGTGTATCATATGTAAAATCTGAATCATTGAAAAATTATGTCTCGTTTTTGCGTGTGGCATTTTTCTGAATTTTGGAAGTATTGTCACAATGACCCCTGCAAGTACCTAAACTTGGGTTCTTTGATCATAAGTTTTGTTATGATCTGTTTCCTTCCAGTTAAATAAAATTGAACTGTCAGCTAAAATTTGTTCAAGTTCAGCAAATATTTTTTTGTGAAACATGCAATTTTTTCTCCAATTCCTTTGCATGAGGTTGTTGTACATTTTGGCTGTTATTGAAGCTAACAGGAAAGTTGAATTGAACAAAAATTGGTCTCTTGGGATTTTGCATCTTTCCAATCCCAAAAACACATTTAATGTTTCTTTGATTTGCCAGCCCATTTGGTAAAATAAAATGTTTGACTTATTCCTTAATCATTTGTACACGAGACACTAATTTGTTTATCAAAATCTATTGAAGTGACTTTGAATTATTAAAAAAAATGTTTACTAAAAATTTATTATTACAATGATTAAACTTTCAGAGAAATGAATTTCAAGCTTTAACAGGTCTGATATTTTTCAAATAGCTTATAATGTATTTTATAAGGTGAGTTTTATGAAAGAGAATTCACATTGGGAAAGGCTAGTTTTTTTTTACTTCATGTAAAAGCTGATTTTATTTTCACTGGCAACTGAGTCATCAAAACTGATAATCTCCAATTCTTGTATAGCACATATTTTGACAGGAAATCAAAGCAGGCTAAATAGTTTGAGAACTTAACTGAAAAGCTCTGATGATGTCCATTTATGTGTTTACATTTATTTATTTTAATCTGATTATTTCTGTAGTGATATTTAATAGTTTGAGGTTGAATTGTGACAGTGGCAAATCCAGGATTCAGATCGGGGGGGGGGGGGGGGAATGACAAACCTCATGGCTTGTATAAACCAAAACTCTTTAACTTTACTGACTTTCATCACCTGACAATAAGAATCATTAAAGAACGCTACAATACTTTCGATAATTTAATAAAAAAAATACAATGAAATAACTAGCGAAAAAATGTTTTTGACCGTATCAACGCTACAGGTACAAGTGGATTGACTAGAAAAGTAAGAAAATTTTTGAGCCTGTCAAGCCAGAAAGCAATGTTGTGATGATTTTTTTTTAATGAAAATTAAGAAAAAACAGTTGTATTAATTTTAAATAAAATCAAGAATTTTGGTTTAGCTCTGGGGAGGGCTGCAGTCCGATAGCCCCCCCCTTCCCCCGGATTTACCACTGTTTTGTGATGTTCTCATGAAGGTGAAGAACTCCTGCGTGATATAGAAAATAACCCTCACGAGGGTGTTAATGTAACCTAACTAGTTAATTGTTAGTAGGAGTGTATGTAATGTATTGTAGATTAAAACTGCCCAATTCTAAAATGTAAATTTTCCTTATATATCTTAAATTTTGTTTTGAATGTTATCAGGTTCACTGTGTAAATGCCATGGCTGTTGATTTCTCCTCAATTTATCCCTTCTAACTTTATTTCCAAGGTTCTAAGAAAAATATTGAAATTTTCTACTAGCAGCTGTGAAGGCTTAGAAATATTTGAAATCTTTCTAGGTTCCAAGATCTTTTCTGGATAAAAAAAAAAAAAAATGGATTTACCAATACACTTCCTTTTTTCCCCTTTCCACTCAGGGGCCAGTAGCTCCTATAACTGGGCCACATGTCAGAGTACAATTGATAGTATATTTCACCGTAAACATACAACAATTTCACTACTTAGTGCTTAGTCTAAAATGACATGAATATGTCTGTTATTTCTTGTATGTAACTCATGCATGTATACTTACTTGTATAAACGTTTAATTCATTTGTTCTGTACTGTACTAAACCCTTGCTTAACAGGGGATTACATATTAATACATCGAATGCAAGGCAAAATTGTGTTCCATAAAGTTAACTTTGTATGGAACAAATGTATTAGGTGTAGTTCAAATTACAAAAGTATATATACTTTAAATGAATCTGAATATTGTTGTAATTGCAAGGATAAAAATCAAACAAATGTACTTTTCCGTTAGCCGGGCGCAAGCGAAAAATTGCCAAACAATGTAGAATTCTGCCAAATTTCTTACAACCCGAAAATTACAATTGATGACATTTGTGCCCTGTCATTCGCTTCGCTTGGCAACTTAGCTGGCGTTTGGTTCACAATTGGCGACATTTGCACCCTGTCATTCGCTTCGCAACTAGGCTAGCGTAACGTTAATAAATAGCTGCAGTTGGACGCGGCCAGTAAGTTGGAAAGTACCCAAATGTTGATTGAAAGGATTTTTATTATTGCTTAATAACCAGGTACATGATACTTCTGTTTTCTATTTGTTTTTAACGCTGATGATTTTTGCTTGGGACAATGATTAATGCTACTCTTTAAAAGTTTCCTGATAAGGAGTGCAAAGCTTTTCAATGCCGCCTTCTTCCTTCATTTGGGTCATTCTCCATTGCAAAAGCAGACAGCACCAGTGCCTTTTTTAGTAATTTGTTTAATTTCCTATAACTAAAAAGTGCTTTATTTTCATTATTGCTACTTTCATTATCGGCTGGTGTTACAAGGTTATCCAATTGTTCATTTGTCATTCTCGATTAATTCTTTGACTTCTCCTTCCATATCTGAAAATCCTTTGGTGCCAGTTGTTTTTACAGTTTGTATACTATTTCTGTGGCTTAATTTTCAACATGTTGAAAACCTTTAAAATTTTTGACAACTCCTGGCCCAAGCTGATGCCAAGAAGCATGCCAGATATAAATGAAATTCTAGTATTGAACATATTAAGAAACAATTTAGATAACATGTATATGCAAAATCGCATTCTGCAGATCTGTGCTTGGTAGATGTTTACTGTAAATGGTTTCAAATGTGATCTTTGGAGAAAGCTGAATTATCTTCTACAGATTTTTAATTCTACAGAGTTTAATTTTTATAGAATTAATGACTTGCAAGCGATTTTTTAAATGATATTGAAAATTGAATTTGAATTAATTTTCTTTGAAAAATAATTCGGTTTATTTAAAAAATATGTAATAAGAAGGAAATGTTTAAAATTCAATTTTTGAAATATCTCTGTTAATGACATCTAGTTTATTAACTCATTTTGAAAGCACATTTTGTTTGTTTTTCCATTCTACCTCAGAGATGTAAAGAATTTAACAGATAAATTTTATATGCATATGATTCTATAGACTTTGGTACAAGTTGGCTGAAAACCAAATTGTTTCCAATAAGGAACAGCACCTCCTAAGGCCAGCCTCTCTTCAATAATATATTAAACTACTTAACTCATCAGGAGATAAATAATTAAACAACTTATGCACTAAAAGGATTCTAAGTAGAAATTCACTCTACAGATTTATAGTGTTCATTTTTTAATTGAAACTTTATGTAAATGATATAAATATAGGGCATTTTGCTCTGCTATATAAGGTAATTTATTGTGTGTTCTAACATGCTCGTCTTGTGTCAATTTTAGGTCTTTGCCAATTTTAATCATCACTTATGGATCACATTTCATTGAACTCGAATAACCACAACTCGAATCTAGTGAATTCGCTGGATCACTTTAAAGCTGTGAATAGTTTTGTTGATGTCTCTCTTGTTTGTGAAGGACACACTGTGAAAGCTCACAAAATCATACTGTCTGCTGGCAGCAATGTACTGCACCGACTACTGCTTGCTAATCCAGCTAAACATCCAATTATCATTTTGGCCGAAACTAAGTATGACACTTTGAGAATGATTATTGATTTTTTATACAAAGGGAGAATTGACGTTCCAAGAAATGATCTAAAAAAACTATTAGCTGTTGCTGTCACCTTTGAAATCAATGAATTGAAAAGATTGTGTGAAGAAAATCTGAACAATCAGAAAGACAGTGAGCCAAATACGGATCTTTGTTCAAAATCTTCCGATTTAAGTGAATCCTCACCTACGAAAAAACGGCAACGCAGACAGTCCTCTGACTCTGATATTTTATATGATGCTATATTTCCGAAAAGAGAAATCATTTATTCACCTTGCAGTTTGGAACAACCTGAAGTTTGTCCATTGACTGACACTTTGTCTGCACCTGCACAAACAGAATGTGCTAGATTTCATCCACAAATAGCAGACACAAGAAGTCTGAATAAAACTTCTGTGGAGTCTTCTACTGGAAATGACTTAACTGCTGCATGCATTCAAAATATTCAGAAAAAGGATGCATCTACAGAATGTGATATTCAACCTCTGAAGGAACTGGAGAGCAATCTTGTGCCAAGAGAGGTAGTATTCCATTTTTTTCGTATTTGAAGAGATTAATTTTGTTTATAATACTTGATGGTCAGATTTTATGTACTACTTTTTCGCCTTAAGTCTTTTTTTGTGACATTATTATCAGAATTCTCTTGCTGTTGAAACTTCTGTTTAAAACATGGGTTTTTTAAGGTTATAAAATAAATATATTTTCCAAATGTACTTTTCTTCAAACAAATGTTGTTATATACAATTTTCAGATTGCTGATATACACAGCAATGATTGGGATGAAAATATTTTCATATTTTTTTTACTATTAAAAAAATTTACTATTTAATGAACTGTTACAAAGCCTTCACTGAAATCTTCCAGTTAAAAGTATTTTGTTTTGTTGATTTAAAATATAAATACATCCAGACACAGGGCCTGTAGTTGTGTATGGGCTTTCTGGCAATTATTTTAAAACCATCTGAAAATTTAAAAAGTTATCTTTTGAATGATATCATTTAAGTTGCCATACGATTTTTTTCTTTAATTTTAAATATTTTTTGGCATAATTTACAACAATACTTTTCATTGTTGCAATGCATTTCAAACCATTTTCATTGTTTAAACAAATATTTAATTACGTGTTTCTCTTCCAATGTTGAAAGCTAAGAAAATATCTAACTGGATTTTAACTTTCTTCTTTTATTTAATCAATTTTTCTGTGAAATCTGTAAAGGTAGTCCTCAAGATAGTAAGTATGTAATGAAATAATCCAATAAACTGAAAGGTTATTGTTGCTATGTTGTAATTCTGTTTGTCAGCATATTTTAAGCCAATTAGCATGCTGCTGGACGTAAAATGTTCCACGCCAAATTTATGTTAAGTGCAAGGCTACGAAAAGAATGCGTGTTAAATGTCTATAGCAATTTGAAGTTTGAAACTACTTTGTTAAGGGAAAATTGAATATAAAATTATGCATAAGAGATTCAGATGAAATTTTATTTCCGGCGATCAAGCTGGTTGCCAAAGGCGGCTAGTGAGGTAATAAAAAGGCTAGATTTACATTTGTTGGGGAAAAGTTAGTGACAATATTTGTTGAGAAAAACAGAAACTGGCCTATGAAAAAATATGTATCCCGAGCAACGGTGTGTTATCAGCTAGTAACTCTTTAATGCCCTGCATCCTACTTATAGAACAGTTTCATTTCACTTCCTTGGCTAAGTTGATTACATTCCATTGCCTCATTTTTGCTTGGTCTATCAAGTCAATATGTATTCCCAAACTCCTAAACAGTTTTCAACTGGCATATACTACCTGTAAACCAGATTTTGAAGTCAAAGTGACAGTATTTTTCCCCGCTTGATTCATTTTTGAGGCAATGCAAGGAAGTAGAAAGTAATCTTGATTTTTTGGTATATTTTACTAGATTTTAAAGATCTTTTAATATATATGTATAAAAAGTTTATTTAAATAATTTTCTACCAGTTTTTGAATAGTTTTTCTAAAAAAAAATTTGGAATTTAATTTTATTTAGTTATCTCAATCTTGGTATTTTAAATGTAATATGATAGAAATTTATTTTCACGTATGCTCTAAATTAATTTGGACATTAACAGGTTAATTGATATTAGGACATTTTGGCTCAGTTAAATGAATTCTATATAAAACTAAACAATAAAAAAAATCCCTCACTATTTTACTAAATGATCGGGCAGAAATTTAAGTTACAAGAAAATCATGCTTATATTCACGCTTTGACCACGGATTATAGAAAATCATCAATCTGTTGCTTCTTCAGCTTTAGATCCCTTTCCCTCACATCTTTTAGATGTTCCATATTTCTGCATTGTCCATTCCTCGTGGCAATTCATTTCCTTTTTACTCTCTCGTATACAAATTATACAAAGAAAAATTATTGCAATCATCAAAAAATGCAAACTTGAGATTTTTATGTGTCTCCTTTTTTCTGACGTCCATTAGTCCAAAGAATGCTTTTTTTACTTATGTCTGTCTCGAAGATGATTTGAATTTCTGAGCTGAAATTTTATCAAACTTTGTTTGAAATCATCCATGGGAAATCTGTCTGTATGCCTGCGAACATGAAAATTCCTCGTGCGAAATAAAAGGTGATCCAGTGCACTATGCCACAAAATGTCCACTTACACTTTCCTGGCATTTCCAAACTCTTGCACTGGAAAATAAGCTACAGTGGTTAAAAAACATCCTCACACATAAGCTTGTCATGAACCTGACTCCGTCTCTTAATGCGCTTCATGTGTGACGAGAATAATGTCATTGTAGAGGGACATCATTGAGCATGTATCGTGTTGGACTGACATACAATCCGGCATTTTTAAACTTCTATTTTAATTTTTATAATCTTATTTTGATGTTTTTTATCATTTTTTTTATCGTTTTTTATTTTAGTTCTCGCCCAGTGTATGTTTTTTTTATTTTTCATTATTGTTTGTTTCTGTCTTTGTTATATGTATTTTCCTTTTTAAAAAAATAAACTTCATTTCCATCCATCCAAACTGGAAAGGAGAATAAAAGGCTCTAAACACAGGGCTTGAATGTGGTGTAATGTAATGCATACATGCCAAGTGCTACGGATTCTTCGTAGTTATTACAGATTTCGGCAAACATTTCAGTAAATTACGGATAGGATTAAAATTTATACTGAAACGAGTTTTTTCCGTCTTGCTCACAGACGTTTTAGTTGTCTTCCTTGATGACATGATAATCCAATTTTTTTTTTTCTACATTTCATGTTTTTGAAAAATGTCATAGAATTATTTCTAATTCTTAGTGATATATATATTTCTAGTATTATTTATCAAGTTAAGTTTATTTATCCAGTCACACTTTTAAGCTTTTTCTGCTTCTGGGGTCATAAGTGTTGGAAGTGCTGGGATAAATTAAATTGCTGATAAGATTTAATATTATGTAGGTTTTGTATTTATTATTAGTATTCATTAAAAAGGATTTAATTGATGTATAATTTACCCAGTCGTTCTCCCAGGTCGTAAAATATCAAAATGTAAACAAATATCTAATCAGCTTGCAGTTACATAAGCAGTTAAGTATGAAAGGCAGTGTGGTATGTTGTCATTGGTGAGCATCAGGTGATGTCATCCAGTCAGTGGCCAATAAAATCATTCCACCTGATGCAATGGGTTTCAATGACCAATAAAATCATACCATCTGCTGTATATGATGCAATAGGTTGCAAATTGCCAATCAGATCATACCACCTGTTGGGATTCAAAGACAATGCATGCTTACATGTAACTAGAAGTGTTTGTTGTCTTGATGATAGTTGTTGGATACTATGTTTGTAGTCAGTTAGCTAGCTTTATTATGGAAGAATTTTTAAGTTTATTTGCAGCTTCAATAAAGAATGTTTATTTTTAGAAGTGTCTCTCTGCTACCATAGTTTTTCACAATAAGTAACCAGTGGCGAATCCAGGGGATGGTTACTGTTTTTTCTTAATCTCCCTTTAAAAAAAGTGAAAAAATTTCTTCCTGGTTTTTGACAGGCTCGAAAGTTTTCCCTCTTTTGTAGTAATTCCACTCGTATTTTCAGCGTTGACACTGTCAAACACATGTTTTTGCTAGTTATTTCATTGTGTTTTGTGTTAAATTTTCAAAAGTATTGTAGTGTTCTTTATGATTCTTATTGTCATGTGAGTAAAGTCTGTAAAGTTAGTGTTTTGGTTTATATAAGCCATAAGATTTGACATTCATCATGGCGATACAAAACTTTTTATACTTCAGCCCCGGCCCAAATCCTGGATTCACCACTGATAGTAACCGTGAATCTTTCCAGCTCGAGATCACTACCCTCAACCTGTTTGCCTGTGACTCCATCATACCGAGTGAATTGCAGCTAGCTCTTTTCGTACTCTTTCACATATCACCCGAAGTCAATACTGTACTGCATTTGGTATAGTATCAAGAGTATTTTACCGAAGTTTCCGGATAATCCGAACAGAGGTTGGCCCCAATTAGTTCAGATTCCTGAGGTTCCTCTGTGTAGGAGAAATTTAAGGGAGAACAAATCCACCATGGAGAGACATGCTATAGGTTCTTTAAAAAAATGCATCTTTTCAACCTTTACAGTTCACTACATGATTCATTTTGGAAAATTACTAAATTTCTTTTAAAAATGAGTATTAGAACATGTAGCTGCTCATAAATATGTAAAGGGAAATAATTTAGCATTTTTTTATTTTCAAGAAATATGTGGTTTGACAGTGAAACCAATGAATGGTAACAGACTATTTTTCCTCCAAATAAGTTATAATCAAAATGCAATTTAAATTATGTATATAATTTATAAGTATACATGAGTATTCATGATATTCAACATTCATAAAATTCAATATTACTTTCGAAGATTCAATTTTAAAAAATATCAATTTGTGCAAGAACCCTCATCATTTTGTTTATCTTGGAGGTCGAAAGCAATTTAACTCTTGCAATGCAGATATCTTTGTGAATACTAATGGTATTGAACTTGAATTTTTACATAAGTTGATCTATATGCCCGGCTCTTAAGTTATGAAACAAAAATTACGCTATGTTTCGCCCATGCGCAGTAAAAAATGCTCAATGTGTGGTTTTACTGCAAAACCAATGAACGTAAGAGTTAATATCTGATGAGTTTACCTGTTTTGCTTATCTGTGTTTCTGTTTCTGCTCTGTTTTTCATTATTCTCCAGAAATTCTAAAATTTTAATCCTTGGATTGCCCAGCTTTGTACAAATTTTGTGACAAAATATTTCAAAATTTAATTGTAAGCATTTAATCTCTTCTAAAATTCTGAAAATATGTTCCATTAGCTGATTACAGCCAGTAAAATGTTCATAAAATGATGATTTCATTTATTGTACTTGTAATTACAGTGGAATCTCCCTATAACGAAATCGCTTGGTTCCAGTTGAAAAATTTGCTATAGAGAAAATTTCGTTATATGGAGATTAGAGATTTTTGCAGTTATTTAAGTAAATGTTACAAACCTTTTAGTATGTGCGATATGTTCAAAATATTTAATTATGACTTTCAATTAAAAATGAAGTAATATTTATTATAAATTTGTTAAAATTATACTAATTTTTGGTGGATTCCGTGGGTAACGAAAGGCTGATTTTTACAACAAAATCAGACTTCATCAGCTTGTAAATTGAAAAAAAAAAACTACTTTTTTCAAACAACTGAAGATCACACCTCTATACTCTTCAATAAGTTATATAAAAATTGCAAAATTTGGTAGTTTACAATAAATAACTTTTTTAAATTGAAATTTTAAAGTTGGTAACGGAAGGAATTTTTCCTGCCTGAGAATTTTGTTTACACAATGAACTTTAAAGTTCAGCTAAACTATTCTAAGAATTTTTTTTTTAAAAAATTAGAGCACCTTAAGGAGGGCTCACTCATTGAAAATTAAGAGAGTTTTTTTTTTAAATAATTATATTTATTGTTAGAAATAGATATTTTAAACTAGTAACGGAAGGACAAAAATTACCTAGTACAAAATATAAGTTAAAAAAGCTTGATTTATTTCAAATATGTTTGAAAATCCTAAGACTTATTCATCAGCAGGTGTGACAGATTTAAACTTGAATCTGCATATCAATCTAGTACCAGAACCGTCTGTAATTTTCTCAGGTTTGGACAATTTTTTGATTATTTGTTTAGTGTCAATCCAACATTTGTCCTTATTTTCAGGAAAAATATAAATTAAACCTTCAGAATTTTTCTTTCGCAATGAAGGTCCTGGTTGATTTTCTTCTTTGGCTCTTTTAGGTTTTTTCATATTTTTCTTGCAATTGCAGCAATTTTAAATCTCTTGGAGCTAAAGTTATACCTCACTTTCTTTTTTTCGTTTCATGTCCTTTTCTTTCATTTGCTAATGCAATCCTTTAGCTTTCATTCTTTCCCTATAAAGTCTCAGTTTTTTAGCAGGAGTTAAAGGCATAGCAAACACAATAGTAATATTTAAGATGACTGTTTACTAATCACCAGTGAGAATTAATAAATATACTTATATTACAAAACTTTGAAAAATTTAACTATATCAAAACACAGTTGTATGCACTAGTTATCAAAATCTAAAACTTTTCTAATGTTTAAAAAAGAATAAAATAGAATGAGTTAAAAAAATCAAGTTGAATCAAACAAGTAGAACATGTGCAGAAACATGTTCTACTGTATATATGTGATATTTTATTTACATATTAACACTTAAGGTCAAGGATAAGTTAGTAACTATTACAGATACAATTAGAATTTAGTTATTTAACTATTTGCAAGGCATTGATATAGATACCTAATAATTAAAGAATTTAGTAAAAATGTTGTTAAACTTGTGTATGTTACCAGATTATTCTTATGAATTTTTATTTTTTAATAGAAATGCACACAATCATAATTTTAAAATATTTATAAAATAACTTCTCATTTTAAACATAGCATAAAATATATGTTGTTTATATTTATAATACTATAAAAGTTAAATAAAAAGGAGCTTAACTATAACTGTCCTTCCGTTACCATAAAAAATCTCCTAAAATTAGATTTTTGAAAAATTTTGACTGTGTCTAATTATTAAGGGCCATAAACCTGCATTGAACTGAAAAACTTAAAATTGTCGACCCAGTGTGTTCTGAGTGAGGTAGTTGATATCCACTTTTTTGGTAATGGAAGGACATGTTCAGTTTGAATAATTAATATGCTATTTTTCTGGTATAATATTTTTTTGATTAGTTAAATGAAAGAAAAGCTTAATAGAACACTTAAAGTATAATAGTTGACGTATTTATTAAACTTTTATAAAATAATTAACTTAATTTATAGGTTGAATTAAAATTAAGATAATCGGACCTACAAACGAATGAAATAAAAGAGTAATTTTGAGCACAGTTTTTGAAAGATAAATTTTGTCAAACTCAAAAAATGTGGTTTTTTTTTTTTCAAAAAGTTCATTTATTTCCGAAAAAAATTATGTATTGCAAGTGGTCAAATATTAAATTTAAAATTTAAGTGCCATGTCCCCCTTTTCACAGAATTCACCTTTTGTTGTATAAATAAAATGCTCAAAAGTGAAGATTGTTCACCAATTTAGAGAATAATATGTACATAAAATGCGTATTGTCACATCCATTTGCTGTTTCCACCTCCGCTCCATCCCGATTCTTGGAATCTTGACCCGTAGAAATGTTGCTCCCTCTGTAGAAACCCAGGTCCCCACAACTGCATTGTTGCACATAGCATTCTATTGTTATGTTTTATCGCTGGAATGAACAATTTGAGTGGTTCCAGAAACAGTACATGTGAGTGATTTATTTGCACAGAAATTAGCTACTTTCTTCAAAAATGACAAAAATCGAAAAGTTAAAGGTCTGAAAAAATTCGTTATAGGGAGACAACCACTTCTTTATATGGAGAATATTTTGAATGTTATTTAACATTCTGATTAAAAATTTCATTATAGGGAGAAATTCGCTGTAGGGAGACTCTACTGTATTATGATTAAATGAGAAATGTAATATTTAATGAAAATGCAATTGTGCTTTAGTATGCAGAAAATTATGGTACTTAAAGTTTCATCATGCAAGATATGAATGTTAAAATGTTGAGAGAGAGAAAAATCTTTTTCTGTTGTAGGTATAAGGTATAAAATTGCAAGTTTTTTTTGCCTTTATTTTCTTCTTTCTCATGTGCTATTAATGTTGAATTTTTTGTTTTAAATTAGACATTTTTGAATAACTGTATGTACCCATTCACCTGTTTTGTTAATAATTTGAAGAAAAAAATTTCACTTGGATGCAAAATGCATTGAAATATTGAGTTGAAAAATTTATGAATAAATCTATTATAGTTAGGTAATGTTAATAACATTAATGTAGAAATTTTCAACCAAACAATAAACTTCTTTTCTCTATTTGTAGGTTTTCAAAAATGTGTGAAATAAAATTTTCTTCTTTTTTTACAGCCAGCAAGAGTTACAGTAAGACCTAGATATACTGAAAAATCAGGTAAGACTACTAAATTAGCTATTGCTTCATATCCTTAAGAATTTTTAACATGAATTTCTTCTTAGGCCACGGATTTAAAATCACCAGTTTGAAATGTAACGAAAATGTTTTCATGTACAAAATAATATAACCCCATTTTATTATGACTACCAAAGTAATAAGTCACTTTCTTTTCTGCTTAAATTTCTTCTAGGACCACAGA
>BGPR01036861.1:0-14781 GCA_013235015.1 Araneus ventricosus
TGGTTTGGCTGTATGCGCGGGTGTCGTTGAGGTTGTCACATTATGAATATTGAACGTTGTTTTATTTCCGAAAAATTTATATACTTTGTTGCGAGTCGAGAATGGAAAGTCCAAAAGCATGCGCCTCCGTTTTTGAGGTGTTGTTTGCTCATTAGCGGCTACTCTGTTGAGCGTCGTCCAGGTGTTTCGATATAATATTCAAATATATAAGCAGTGCGGACGTGGTGTTTTGATTATTCACGACTGTTGATGAGGGGTGTTTATATTATGATAGCGTGTTGAGTGTTATTGAGGGGAACGAAAGGTGTGTATACTTTGTTGGGAATCGAATGAAAGGGTTGCGCGCGAGAGCGGCTGCAAGATGTGCATGTGTTTTGCATTTTTGATATTGTTTTTTAAATGGCGCGAGCGGCCGAAGCATGGATGAGAGACATATCTCCCGAGGCAGTTGTTTGACCAGGTGTTTACGAAACCGCAACGAGGAGCGCGAGTGAAGTTCGCCGAGAGAGAAAGGATTTGAATCATTTAAATTCATCGCGCAGATCTTGTGCGTATGGAAAGAAAGAGTGATGAGATTCCTGTTTCGTATGGTGTGCACGTACGCGCCAGAGGCGTTGTTTGGAAGCAGTTTGACGGCGATATTCAAAACAGCGGAATTGGGCTTTTCGATCCTGAGAGCGTATAATGATAATTATTCAAATTTCGGGAAGGGTTGGGAATATAATAATAAGGTTTTTGCGTAAGTGAGGTCGCCGCATGATAACGGTCGGAGTGAGATGTTTATAAAATGGTTATATAAGAGCAGCTGCCGATGCGATCGTCCATTTGCCATCGGGCGTTTTAGTAATCAGCATCCCAACTTTGAAGATAATCATAGAAAAATAACATTTTTATTTTTAATACAATTTGATCGTTTCTTTTAGAGATAGCAGATGGTCTTTTTAGAAAAATGTGTTTGATTAGTCACATGTTGAGAAAATTACTTTTATGGTTTTTGCTTACGCTTTGTCTAGTCGAATTGATAATATTTCTTAGCATTTATTACAATACCGAATGTGAATATGGGGATAAGATAGATTTAAAAAACACCTCGTGTTCTCATTCGGAAAACCTCGGAACAAAATTGTACTTTCATATTTGCGAAAAAGAAAATTCGAAAGTTTACGATCTTCGATATTTTTGGAAAGAAGAACTGGATCGCATAAAGCCTCAGATTATTGGCGTACAATTAAGTGAACGACAGTTTAAAACTATATGCCAGCAATGTTACAACTGAAGCACCCGAGTAATGCTTTAATTGTAGGACCTAGTCAATCGGGAAAAACCTCTTTGGTTCGCAAAATGATTAAAAATAAAATATATGATAAAGAGATAATTAATATAAAATGGTGTTATAATTATTCTTCACCTTGGTTTTTAGAAGAACCGGATATAGAGTTTGTGCAGGGTTTGCCCGATAGTTACGAAAATTGCGATTTAATCGTAATTGACGATTTAATGCATCAACTGGATCAAAAGGTTTCCGAGCTTTTCACTGTGGTGTCTCACCATCAAAATGTGAGCGTTATACTTTTATTGCAAAATCTATTTCCAAAATGCAAAGCGATGCGAGATATAAGCTTGAATTCTCACTACATAATCTTGTTTAAGAATTCGAGAGATATGAGTCAAATCAATTGCTTTGCACGACAGTTATATCCTCGCAATTCTCATTTTATGGTGGATGCCTATATAAAAGCCACTGCTTCTCCCTACGAATATTTAGTTGTGGATTTACATCCAACCACATCGGAGGAGCACAGACTCCGCGATAGTTTATTTCCCGATCATAACGGCATATATTGGATCTATAGACCAAAATGAAGAAGAGAATCAAACAAAATTTAGATTTCTTGCTTCTGCTATCAAAATCGAATCCCAAACAGAGGCGCATGCTGTTACAGAATGCCAATAAATCTGAAATGTCGTCTCTGAGTGAAATTTGCCTGAATATTTTAGCGGGAAATGTACCAGTCAATGTTAAGAAATTGCGCAAATATAAAAATTGTATTAGAAAAGTTGCATGTCGGAAAGCGAGTTTGAAATCGAAAAAGAAGCTATTAGTGAAACAAAGCGGTGGTTTTCTTCCTTTGGTCATTCCAGCTCTCGTTAGCGCTTTAGCGGGGATGGCAGGACGAGCTATTGGCAATAGAATTTAATAAGTCTAAGGAGGGTTAAAAATAAATTATATAAAACGCTT
Organism: Araneus ventricosus; assembly: GCA_013235015.1. NCBI lineage: Eukaryota > Metazoa > Arthropoda > Arachnida > Araneae > Araneidae > Araneus > Araneus ventricosus. The sequence goes on from BGPR01036861.1 coordinate 2,240, forward strand.
TGCAACTGTTCAAACGGATCATTTTGTTTCGTAGAATCATGTCAAAACGAATGGCTCTCATGCCTCCCGAATTATTTTCGGCTTATTATCAACAAAAACCAGAAATACGATTGGAGGATGAACTTTCAAAATTATTAGATCGCGAGAAGTTACCCGACGATATGAAGGTGAAACTATTAAGTCAGCTAGTCACTAGATATCAAAAAACCATGCACGAGCCGCCAGAACCCATTCGCGTGAGTGTAGTTGATAAGGAACCGGAAAAGAATCTTATGACGGATGATATTTCGAATGTAACAGAAAAAGCTACCCCGAATGCGATGATGATGGATATCATAGCGTCCGTACCTCAATCCCAAAGTAAATTTGTACCGCTGATTGTCGAAAAACTGAAAACGCGCTCGTATTTTTGGAACGAGTTTGGCGAAATGGTGAAAAATGGATCGCCTATAAAAGACTCTAAAATTGTAGATTTCTTTTCATACTTGATGAGAAATTCTAAAATACAAGCAGAGCCAAAACATTTTAGTCATTTTTTGAAAGCTCTAAAAGAAATTAATATTCCACACTCTTGGATCGCCAATCGAAAAGTTCTAGATCGATTAAAACACTTTCAAGTGATTGCGAGCTATGAGGACGATGATGCCAATGAAGAAAAGTTCGATGTGGCGCACGTGCATCGCAGAAGCAAATCATTAACTCCTACTACTTCATGGAAAAAAATAGCTCGAGCAAAAGAAAAATTATCACCAACGAAGTGGATAAATTATTAGAAAAATACTACTACGATGTAGAACATCCAGCCTCCTTTGGAGGTGTGGCGAAACTCGCGAAAGCTGCGGGAGTTTCGATTAAATTAGCTAGAGAATGGCTTATGAAAGAAGATACATACACGCTTTTTAAACCGACGAGATATAAATTTTTACGACGGAAGACTCTATCTTATGGAATCGGAGATCTAATCCAAAGCGATTTAGTGGATTTATCAAAATTTTCTAGACAAAATAGAGGGGTAAAGTTCCTTTTGACTTCAATCGATGTTTTTTCAAAAAAAGCATATGTTTTGACGCTAAAAAATAAAAGCGCTAAGATGATGCTCGAAGCCATGAAGAAATTATTGAAGCAAGCAAAACCTATTGTAAATTTGCAAACTGATGAGGGTAAAGAGTTTTATAATAAGCAAGTTCAGCAGTTATTGAAAAAAAATAAAATTAATCATTACAGTTCGCATAGCGAGCATAAGGCTAGCGTCGTCGAAAGATTTAATCGCACCCTAAAAAACAAATTGTTTCGTATATTTACGCATAGAGGATCTTACAAATACATAGATGTTTTGGATAAGGTTATAAAAAGTTATAACAATAGTATTCATCGCACAACTGGTTTTGCTCCTAACGATGTCACATCGAATTTAGAACCTCTTATATTTGAAAAAGTTTACGGTTATAAAACAGAAATTAGATATACATTTAATGTTGGCGATCAAGTTAGAATATCGAAGGCTAAAAAAACATTTCGGCGCGGATACCTACCAAACTGGAGCGATGAAGTGTTTACGATAGATAAACGTTTTGCTACGAATCCGCCAACCTATATTTTAAAAGACTTAAAAGGAGAAACGTTGAAAGGTCGATTCTATGCGAACGAGTTACAAAAGGTTAGAAAGAGTTCGAGTGATACTCTCTGGAGGATTGAAAAAGTTTTAAGAACAAAAGGTAAAGGCGAAAATAAAGAATACTTTGTAAAGTGGAGAGGGTTCGACAATCGTTTCAACTCGTGGGTGAAGAAAAAATGGATGTCGCGCTTGCAGATTTTTACATAACGTTACCCAGTAATACAAATATGGACTATTTCCCAAATAACACTCAGTCTTCATACCGTACGAAACTATCGTCTCCGCTGATATTGAGAGACGAGTGGGAGGTTGCACTTTGCGAAATTTGCATTCCTCGTTCCTGGTTTAATATCGGCGAACATAACAATGCCTACAGGATTTTGATGAATAGGGAAGAGAAAACAATCCAAGAAAAGATTGAATACAACGTTAGCTTCGACTACCAAAAAGTGGAAGGCGTGCAGACTTTTTGGAGAAAAGTTAATGAAGCGATTTCTTCCCAAGTTTCACAGAATGTGATATTTTCTTTTCGAGAAGAAACCGAGGAGGTAGTTCTCACTATGAATGAAGGATTTGAAATACATTTGTTTCAGGGAGAGTCTTCTAAACTTTTATATATGTTACATTTAGCAAATGAAAATATTGTAATTAAAACTTCGCCGAGAACTTTTAGATTTCGCACATCCCAGGAGCCATCAGTACATTTGAGTTTCACGATAGTAGACACAAATCCTATAGATAGCTACGAATATACAATCGGCGTAACATCATTTCTAGGTGTGGACAATGAAAGTCTCGAACCGAAAAGATCTAACGATCTATTTGAGAAAATTAATAATAATATTAAGTTACTAGAACTAGCGGATCTCGTGAAAATTTCTTATGATGAGACGCAGGATGAAGTAGAAATACAACTTGCGAAGTTTGTCGAAATTCACTTTCGACTCGAATTAGGTCGCACACTTCTTACAAAACTCGGTTTAACTGGTAATACCATTATCAAAGATTATGCCAAATTTAAAGTGAACAATTTAATTCCCATAAATAGAAACGACCAATTTTTAATAATTGTTAAAAAATATTTTGAAAAAGTCGAGACTTTGAAACAACAGTACAGTTTATTTTTGGACGTTGGCATGTATAAAACCGAAAAGGAATTATTTAACGCATTCCAATTTGTTACATTAAAGCAATTACAAAATTCGCGCGTGTTAATAAATGTTCCAACGGGATACGAATTGCTCTTAGGACGCGGTTTAGCAGATCTTTTAGGATTTGCCAAAAAGAAGCTAGTTAGCGGTTCTCATGTGGGGAAGTATCCTATGGAATTAAATGCCGGTATTTCAGAAATTTTTGTGTACAGCGATATGGTCGAACCTCATCGTACGGGCGATACTTTTTCACCCTTACTGCGAATAATTCCTTGCATGAATGAAAAGGATCGCCAGATCGTTAAACATTACGATAAATTGCTTTATTTCCCGGTGAAGAAAAAATTTGTGGAAACAATCGAAATTGAGCTACGAACGAGTAGCGGCGATAGCATTATTTTTACAACCGGTAAAACCTATGTGATTCTTTCTTTCAGACGAAAACCTATAAATTAGCAAAACAAATTGGAGATCGTCCATTCGACTCGCAGACTAAGACGAGATGCATCTAAGTCGGAAAGATTGCGAGCTGTACTATCAACAGCAGGTTGGTGGTAATTATTTCCAAGGCGCGCCATATCAACGAGGTTATGGTTTTTTTGGCGATCTAAAACGATACATAACTCCTCTCGTGTTCAGAGCTGGAAAATATCTCGGCAAGCAGATGCTAGAGACCGGTAAAAATGTTTTCAATGATTACACGAGTGGAAATTCTCTCAAAGATTCTATGCGAACTCGTCTTCGCCAAACTTCTAAACAAATAAAAGATGATTTTTTTCAAAAGTTGCAGCAAGGCAAAGGTATAAAAAGGCGAGCAAACAGAAAACAGAAACAGATGAAAGTTAAACGACATAAAACTAAGCAGCAAAAAGATATATTTTATAATGGATGAAAAATCGCCTATTTGTCTTAAGAGCGAGTTGGATTTATTTTCCAGTTTGCCGATACAATTGGCAATCGATAATTCCTCTTTTGCGCAAATACATCCAATAAGTTCCCTCACAGATAAGGCTCCGATAGAATTTTTAATCAGCGGGAATGGAGAGCATTATTTAGACTTGGCGCACACAATTTTGCATTTACAAGTAAAAATTGTGAAAAAGGCTGCTAATGCTGTCTTGACAGATACCGATCATGTTGCACCTATCAACTACATTTTAAATACGATGTTCTCGCAATTTAGCATATTTCTGAATGACAAACAAATTGCATCTCAGAGTAACTATTCTTATCGAGCTTTTATGGAAAGTTTATTATTTTCATCCAAATCTAATCAGGATACTTTGCAATCATCTGCTTTGTTTTATAAAGATACGGCCGCTGAGCATGATAACGTGGCAGGAGCTAGCGCAAATAATGGATTTATTGCGAGAAAAAACAGATGCAAACTTTCAAAGACTGTTGATTTAATAGGAATACTTCACTTCGATCTAGCATCTCAACCCAAGCTTTTAATTAATGGAGTGGATGTAAAAATAAAGTTGGAACGTCATAAAGATACCTTTTCTTTAATGTCGTCGGCCGATGATTTCAAACTAGTTATAGGGTCTGCTAGCCTTTTCATTCGCAAAATTAATGTAGCGCCTTCCATAGTCTTAGCTCATGAAAAAGCATTAGAGAGAGGTGTTATTAAAATACCTATCAGACGTTCCGAAGTTCGTTCTTTTGCTCTCAGTAACGGCTTGCAATCCTCTACAATTGCTAATGCTTTCATCGGGCAAATTCCGACATGTTTGATTCTGGGGTTTGTTTCAAATGCTGCTTATAACGGAAGTGTTGCTAAAAATCCGTTTAAATTCCATCATTATAATTTAAATTATTTATCTATATTAGACGGATCAAAAATGATTCCCGCCATACCTTTCCAACCCAACTTTGAAAGCAATTTGTATGCTCGAAGCTATCTTAGTCTTTTTACTGATCTAAACCGTTTTCATAATTCTCAAAATATAAATATAAATTATGAAGAATACAAAGGAGGATATTCTCTTTACGCAGTCGATCTAACACCCGATTTGGCTTTCGGAGAATGCCACACGAGCGTCAATCGCACCGGTAATATCGCTATCGATTTAAAGTTCGCTTTACCGCTGCCAGAGACGGTTAGTTTAATTGTTTATGCTCAGTACAGAAATACGATTGAAATCGATAAGTCGAGAAATGTTTTTACCGATTATTAATAAAAAATGGACACTTTAAGTTTATGTCGTTTTGCATGCGGCGATGCTAATATAAGAAGAAGTTTTGGAGGAGTATTTGCGTCAGATAATATAAGCGAAAACGTTGGCAAATTTTCATCTTTTATCGTTAATTTAGATTCTAAAAATCTGCCAGGGAGTCATTGGGTTGCCATTTTCTTTCGAAATGATGTCGCATTTTATTTTGACAGTTACGGTTATCCACCCATAAATAAAAGTATACTTAGATTTTTAAAGAAAAATTCTAAAGCAATTCGTTTTAATCCGTTTTGTTTCCAAGACGATTCTAGCACTAGTTGTGGCTATTTTTGCTTGTATTTTTTGCACAGATTTAGTAGACATTTACCGCTAAGCGATCTTCACGAACGGAATAAAAAACAAAATGAAACTTTTATTAAACGATTTGCGAACCAAAACTTAAAGCCGAGTACTTGCTATCACGATCATCATGGCAACGAGCAAAGCTGTCGAGCGCTTTTAAATATGCTTCAACATTCTGATAAAACTTAGTTCTTAGTTGGATTTCTATCGATACGGAAGCTAGCATGGAGCGCTATGGTTATTTGATTGCTGATTCTGGCGGAGATGTCATACATCACACTCATCCCGTTCTGTATACAGATTTAGCTATTTGTGTGAAGCAAGGTATAACGCAAAAAGTTGAAAAGGACAAAGAAATTGTCTATTTTAAAATACTGCGAAATTCGGATGTTGTGAAATATTTGCACGATGGTGTGAAAGATCGCGAATATTCGTTTGCATATCTTCAACAAGCCTCGCCTTTGGAGCCATATTGCGTTTACTACGGAGCATGTAAAATCTACAACGACCTATTCCATTGCATTATGGATGCAAAAAGCGCCGATCTAACCGTTGCCGACTGCATCAAGACTAAAATTGGATATTTTAAATTACTTACCGATGATGAACTCGTTGTGGATCTCCATTCTGCTGTCTAAAGACTCTTTTTTGAAGCTATTATGTATTCAGACAAAAATGTATCCAAACCATTTATACCATTTTTGTAAATAATATGTAACAATTTTTGTGATGAAATAAATATTTTGTCTGAGACTATCTTGTTTCTAGCTTTCATTAGAAATTCTGTTTTTCACTTCTAATCAAAACATGAGTCATAGCGGGAGGGAGGGAGGAAGAAGACACGCATCTCTTAGATTTGTAACAGTATAAAAGAACATGTCAGATCACGATCGCTTCATTATGCTCTCAGCATAAGTTCAGATTGGTCTAAACGAGGAAACGTTATAAAAAGAATTGAATAATGATACTTCAGACTAGCGAGGTAGATTGGGAGTCCTTTTCAAAGGAAAATAAACTTACCGAAGATGTTATTAGAAGTCTGCGCAACCAAGTTAAATGGAATCTCATTTCTCAATATCAGAATCTTTCTGAAGACTTTATATTAGAATTTCGAAATAGTGTCGATTGGAGCGCAATTTGTATGTATCAGATATTATCTGAAAAATTTATGAGCGAAAATCAATCGCTGATTCTTTGGGATCTAGTTTCTCAATATCAATCTTTGTCTGAGGAATTTATACTTCAGTTCAAAAATAAACTCGATTGGGAAAGAATTTCAAGATACCAGAAATTAAATGGTTCTTTCATCATTGAGAATGTGGATCGCTTGAATATGACGCTAGTTTCGAAATACCAGACCTTATCAGAACATACGATTCATGTTTTAGAAGATGCGGTAAATTGGGATGAAATTTTTAAACATCAAGAATTGCCTTCTACTTTCATAATCAAACATATTGATAAGATATCCGATTGTGATACTCTTCAAAACAAGTATCTCCACGATGGAGTCATTAATACCATTTTCAAGCGCCAAGTTCTGATGTTACTCGGCAAGATTTGTGCAAAAATTTGAAAAAACTGTAATTCTCATATTCTTCTCTGTAAACGACAGCGATGAATTTTAATAAAACAGATGTGTCACATATGAGTCATGTCTTTATTGCATAATCATAAAATCGATGCCCGCCGTCACGACAGATATAAAATTAAACGCACGTTTTTCTCTTAGGGCGTGTGTTCATTAAAAAACTCGCCTGCTTTTCATCTGGCGATGAGTGTGCGCAGCTGCAAAATACACTCATCCCTTTAGGCACAAAATAAAAATTCGATCGCGATACTATTTTATTATTGGTTGATAATCAAGGGTGTCTACCTCTCTAGTTATCACATCGCGCTGATTGGAAAAAGACGACGCTCTCTCTAAAACACGAAACGGATACGCTCCGCCCCTCATAGAAAAAAGTTTGCTTATATATACTGACCTCCGGAGGTTGACATTTGTATCAAATATTTTGCTCAGTGTTTACTTTCTCCCTCCTCGCCGTTTTTAGGATTACCTTCATGATGACCTGCATAAACGGTAAGCGTTCAAAAAATATTATTTCATTCTCTGTCTTAATGATTGTGATAATCATGAGATTAGACATTTTTTTCTTTCAAAACTTTGGAAGGATATTTTAATTTTCCAAAATTGCTATTTATTAGATTTCTTTTAAATACTTTTTGATTTTGCTAACTATCTAAATTTTTTGGAAGGAAAAGGTGTATAATCTAACATTTTTGATAGGGGATCAGAAAACTGATTTTAGCTTTTTTCTTTTTTAATCTTTGTCATTAGACAGAAAGAGAAGTTTCGATTTCGGAGATAATGATGAAAGCGACTTCCTCTTGAGCACTCCCAAAAAGTCAAAGAAGGCGACACCAAAGCCAAAATTTAATCTTGATCTGTCAACAGATGGAGCGGAAGCAAAGGAAATCCCACCATATTCAATTAATTTAGGGAAAGGTGTTGTGATGGAAATAAAAGAGTTTCGATCCAACTATTATGTTGGACTCTCTAAAATCGGCGAAGGAGGGAACGAAGTTAGAAACCGTTTCAACATGCCTCTAATACAACTCGATACGTTAAGAAAGGGGTGCGAGGCTATGCTTTCCTACGTTAAAGATTGCACTTAAAAATCTTGTCTGCCTTTTCCATCACAACGTTTTTTCACTTATACATCATCGGCTTTTTTACAGTTGTATACTGCATCGAAGAACTATCTTTTGTCTAACTATGCAAACCACAAGCGTTTTTTATTTTTGTGAAAATAATTGCTAATTCTTTTCAAATTTTATGTGAATATTTTAGTTTTTAAGTTGTTTTATTATGCTTATTTATATAAGTTAGTTATATTTTAAATTATAGCGAAAAAGGAATTGTAAAATAGCAGCATGATAAATTTTGAAAATTATCGTTCCTCATTTAGAGGATACACGAGAACGTTGCGCGCTCTAGTGAATTACATAGATCCACATGAACTTTATAATGATGTTAGGACGGTTATTTATGATATTTTGAACACCGATATAGTTTTGAGATTGAGATTAATTATTTGCCTAAGCATAGTATTTTCAAAATGGAACGAGCAAGGAGAGGAAACCACGTGCACATTCTATTTTTGTAGCACAGCTTTTCGAATTTTATCAAATTTGGAAATATATCCCACAATCGATGCTGCTTTCAGCAAAATTTTCATTTCAATCGAAAATTTTGTTCGAAACGGCAGTGGATGGCAAATTAAATCCATTTCGAGTATAGATTTGCATTTGGGACAATATCGAGTCTTCAGAGGTGGTTGTAAAAATGTTTGCCTGCCATCTAAAATAAAAAACAAAAAAGCTGTACTGAACATTAAGTGCGCCGACAACAAATGTTTTTTATATTCGATTGCGGCAAAACTGTATCCATCCAAATTCCATGGGGAAAGAGCTGTTAAATATCGAAGGTATCTCAAGTATTTCCGAATCGGAAATATAAAATTCCCCACACCTATTTCAAAAGTTGCCCAATTTGAGACGCTTAATAATTTGAGAATTAACGTATACGGTTGGGAAGAAAATGAAATCTTTCCTATGTATGTTAGCAAACAAACAAAAGAATATACCTGCATCGATTTGCTTTACTATGAAAAGCATTTTTTCCTAATCAAAAACTTTAACCGACTCATGAATCAAAAGAATGGAACTCATTTTTACTGTCGAAAATGTTTAAGCGGTTTTTCTAGGCGTGACACCTTAATTTTGCACAAAGTGCTTTGTCAGGAAATGAAACCTCAAAGAGTATCAATGCCTAAAAATACGACTTTGAAATTCACAAACCTCGCAAAAATGTTATACTATCCCTTTTGCATTTTTGCCGACTTTGAGAGTTTAACCAAAAAAGTACACACCGTTTTACCCTCTTCCTCGACCAGTTACAGCGCGATAATCGAAAGACATGAGGCTATCAGTTACACTATTATTGTAACCGACGTAGGAGATGAAATCGTATTTCACGAATATTTTGTAGGAGAAAATGTCATTCAACAATTTTTAGACACGTTAAAGTACTTATCGCAAAAACTTTTGAAAAAAATGCGTAACATAGCGCCTATGATTGAAAACCCCGATTCAACATACGACTCCACAATTTGTCATATTTGCAAACAAAAGTTTAAACTCGGAGAAATACGCGTTAGAGATCATTGTCATTTTGGAGAGGGATATATTCGAGGACTCGGACACCAATCATGTAACTTAAATTACCGAGCCACTTATTTTATTCCAGTAATTATACACAACGCTCGGAACTATGACACCCATTTGATATTAAAAAATCTTCCCGCAGATTTTGCAAAAATTATTAACATCATTCCGATAAACATGGAAAAGTTCACCATGTTTTCACTCGATGCCCTAAAATTTCTCGACTCCTATCAGTTTTTGGATTCTTCTTTAGATGTTCTTGTAAATAATTTAAAAACATCAAATCATGCTTTCAAAATTTTTGAAAAATTTTTTGGAAACAATAGAAACAAACATTTGTTGAAACAGAAGGGAATTTTCCCCTATTCATATTTTGATTCCATCGACAAATTAAAGGAGAAGCAGCTGCCCGCTAGAGCGGCATTTTTTAATGTGCTAACTAACATGCCGATCACCGAAACAGAATATAACCATGCTCAACTAGTTTTTCAAAATTTTAAATGTAAGACATTAGCAGACTATCTTGAATTGTATCAAAATGTTGACACAATTATGCTTGCCGAAGTTTTTATATCATTCAGAAGAACTGCTATGCAGTATTATGAGCTCGATCCCGTTCATTTTGTAACAAGCGCAGAGCTTACGTGGAACGCAGGTCTAAAATTTACTAAAGTAGAATTACAACTTCTAAGCAATGTAAATGACTACATATGGTTTGAATCTCAGATGCGCGGCGGAATTTGTTTTTTGGGGAAACGATATGAAAAAGCGAACAATCCCTATATATCGGACACATACAACGATAGTAAACCTCATAAATATATTTTAGCTTTAGATGCGAACAATCTCTATGGGTACGTCATGAGTCAATCTCTACCCGTAGGTAATTTTTCGTGGCTTACTTCAGAAGAAATTCAAAACTTTAATATTTTTGAATATGATGAAAATTCAGATGTAGGATTTATACTCGAGGTTGATATGCACTGTCCGGAAAATCTACATCAGAAAACAAATGACCTTCCTTTTGCCGTCGAACATTTAAAAATCACTTTTGAAATGTTATCGCCTTACGCTAAAAAACTTTGTGAAAGATTTAATTTGAAACATACATTTCCATGCAAAAAACTCACTCCAAACTTTTATCCGAAAAAAAATTACATTACTCATTATCTTAACTTGCAGTTTTACATCAAAGAAGGAATGATTGTGGACAAAATTCATAAAATTCTATCCTTTAAACAGATTCCGTGGCTTAAAGATTACATACACTTTAACAACGAAAAAAGAAAAGCCGCAACAGATGAATTTACTCGCTCGTTCTGTAAGAAATTAAACAATTCCTTTTTCGGTCGTCTCATGCTCAATCAAAGGAAAAAAATATCTGTTCTGGGTTCAGTAACAGAAAAAGATTGTAAAAAAAATCTTTCTTGTCCCTTGTTGGATTACTTCGAGCCAGTAAATGAGAATTTGACTTTGTTTAAAATGCGCAAACCAAATTTGTGTCTAGACAAACCTATCTATGGAGGATTTTGTATTCTCGAATTGTCTAAACTACACATGTACAAACTGTATTATTCCAACTTTAAAAATGTATATAAATCCAAATGTGAACTTCTTTACATGGACACTGACTCTCTTTATATTTCTGTTGAAACTGATGATGTATTCCTAGACATGAAAACTAGTTTAAATAATATTTTCGATCTAAGCAACTATCCTAAGAATCATTTCTTATTCGATGATTCGAATCGCGGGCGCTTAGGTTACTTAAAAAGCGAAGCCGTTCAACCCATACGAGAGTTTGTGGGACTCAAAGCAAAAATGTATGCATTTTCATATGGAGATACCTGTAAGAAAACCGCTAAAGGCGTCAAGAAGTCCTCTTTAAAAAACTTCACATTTGAATCATACAAAAATGTCTTATTAGAAGAATCTTCTATCCGTCAACCACAATGCTCGATTGTTTCCAAAAAACATGAACTGCATACCGTTATTCAAAATAAGATTGGGCTTTCTGCGTTTTATGACAAAAAATATCTCGCAGATGGGGGTATTTATTCTTTAGCATATGGACACTATCAAATCGAAAATGAAGACGATGATGGATGAGAGGTAAACGTTATTTCTCTTATATAATCTAATGATTGGAGGCGGTGGAGGTGGTGCTATCTAAGGTTTGAATTCTATCTAACCTAGCGAGTGGAAAAAATACTTTTGCTTTTCTAAGTTTCATATATATTGTCGCAAATTGAGATGTGTATCTTATCTATTCTGGTGGTGGAAAAATGCTCGGTGTCTTATATATCTTGCTATGCTTATTATAATGTATATCGTATCTAACCTCTCTGGTGATGGTTAAATGCTTTAGCCTTGAACATTTTTGTACATCTTATTGTGCTCACAATATTCAATCGTCATGCAATTGAAATATGTATCTCGTTTAACGCGGTGATGGAAAAACTGCTTTTTGTAACATTTTGATATGTGTGCCTTCCTATCTCACTCTACTTATTGTGTAACCATTTCCTGCTTATATAATCGCTATGTATCGTATCACCATTTTTAAAATCTGCATCTTGCAGATGTTTTTCTGTATAACCATACCTTTTTGTAGAAAACCAATAAAGAACTGGGTTCTCCTGGCGGAGGGCCTGCCCGAGCTGTGCTGTATGAAGATTGTGGTTTTCATATTCATCGTCATGCAACAGAGTTCGGGTAGGCTATCGAATCAGCTCGAAGATGAAGATGCGCTCATTCCCAGAAGTGCTTGAGAGTTGGAGAGATGAAGAGGCCTGAAGAGTCATGCTTTTGTCGGTTGAAATTTTTAATATACAACCGACATCGGCATGGGCTCTACAGGCTGTCGAATCAGCCAAAACCGATATTGGAGGGAGCTCACTCTCGAGGTAAATAAATATTTTTTGTTTCGATGTCATTGTCTTATCAAATTCCGAACTTGGGATCAAAAAACTCTCGTTCCCGAGTCGTTGTCGGAAAATATTGAGACTCTCATGACATTCGATATCA
>BGPR01036862.1:0-15355 GCA_013235015.1 Araneus ventricosus
ACACTGTTAAATCCCTGAAATCAAAGAATCGATTAAATGAATATCAAGAGGTTTTCAATCAGTGGGAGAATGAAGGCATCATTGAGCAAATTAATCCAGATAAGATTAATCCTGAAGGTCTGGGGATACATTATCTGTCTCATAGAGCAGTTTTAAAGACAACTCTACCACTAAAGTGCGTTGTGTATTTGACGGATCCGCTAAAACTAGAAACTTCGTATCAATAAATGAATGTATCGAGAAAGGTCCCAACCTTATTGAAATGATCCCAGCTATTCTAAATAGATTTAGATGGGGAAAAGTCGGAGTTATTTCGGACATAAAACAGGCCTTTCCTCAAATAGCCCTAAATGAATCTGATAGGGATGTTTTACGGTTCATATGGTGGAAGGACGGAGATCCCTAAAACACAGTCACTTATAGACATTGTAGGGTCGTATTTGGCATATCATGCAGCCCCTTCCTACTTGCAGCAGTTTTGAATCATATACTAGATCAGGTGGAAGAGCCTTTGAGGAGTCTTGCAACGAAAATAAAAAACTCATTATAAGTTGATAACTGCGTTGCAAGTGTGGACTCTGTTTCTGAGTTAGCACATTTTAGAACAGAGACTCAAAGAATTCTGAAGACGGCTAAGTTTGATTTACGTGGATGGAAAAATAATTTTCTTCCTGAGATAGAGGAAACTGTCCAAGGTAGTTCAGGTGCCGTAGAAAAAAAAGAGATATCAGTTTTAGGTCTAACGTGGGGTACGGAAGAAGACACTTTGTTATGCGAGCTGATCCGAACGGAAAACGAAGGTGAACCAATTACCAAAAGGAAAATTCTGTCTGTAGCACACCAGCTGTTCGATCCCATAGGATTCACTTGCTCTATAACATTAATTCCTAAATTGCTCCTTCAGGAGTGTTGGAAATTGGGAATCTCGTGGGATTCAAAATTACCTGAAGATGTAATTAAAAAATTCAAAAAAATGGAAAGATGAATTACATGAACAGAAATTTCTAAAAATACCTCGTAGACTTTCTAACTTAGATCTTAATGAGTCCAGCTTAACTCTTCACACTTTCTGTGATGCGTCTAAGTTGGCCTATGCAACTTGTATATTTTTAAGGGCAGAAAAAGAAGGGAAGGTAACTTGCCAATTAATTCAAGCCAGATCTAGAATTGTACCTTTAAAGGGAATATCCATACCAAGGATGGAATTACTCGCGTGCAATATTGGTGCTAGACTGGCCAATTCTGTGAAGAAAGATCTGAATCTGGTTGATATTGAATCATTTTTCTGGAGTGACTCCATGGACGCTTTGTATTGGATTAAGAAAGAAGGCCCTTGGATGACTTTTGTGTCCAACCGAGTTAACGAAATAAGAAGACTCTCGGAAGCCTATGAATGGAAGTTTGTTCCTGGAACACAGAATCCAGCTGATCTACCATCAAGAGGATGCTCTGTAAAAACCTTACTGAAGAAGCAATGGTACGAAGGACCTCCCTGGCTTGGAGACTCCAGAGATAAATGGCCAGATTTTGAACTGTCACCTGATGAAAATATTATATTCGCTGAAAAAAGAAAATTGTAGTATCATCCTTGAATAAGAAGAATGATGAGTTTTATAACAATATATCTTCCTACAAGAAAATAATTAGAATTACAGGTTGGATGTATAGATTTTATGAAAACACTAAAGGATTTAACAAGAAATCCGGAGAATTGTCTGAAGAAGAAATTAAAAGAGCTGAGCTTAAGATTTTGAAAAAAATACAAGAAGACTCATTCCATAACGAGAACACTCAACGTCTGAAACCTTTGGCAACTTTTACAGACGCTGATGGAATTTTAAGGGTAAAAACGGAACTTACCGTGAGAGAAGAAGATGACAATTTTAAAATTCCGATTGTTCTACCATCTGATCATCATGTTGTAAAGAGTCTCATTTTATACAAACATCAAGATTTGGACATGCAGGAGTTCAATCCTTAATGGTGGCTCTTAGAGAAAATTATTGGATACTTAAGAGTAGAAGAACAATAAAGAAGATAATTAAGATTTGCATCATTTGTCAAAGGTTTAGTGTCAAACAACCAGAAATACCAGAAGGAACGCTACCAGAAGATCGAGTAAAAAATGCTTCGATTTTTGAAGTTATTGGAGTGGACGTAGCGGGTCCTTCTGTGCGGTTTATCGAGCTGGGCATTTAGAACTGCTGATGTCTCTATCAACAGACAATTTCATTCTGGCACTAAGAAGATTCACAGCGCGTAGAGGGCGCCCATCGATCATCTATTCTGATAATGGAACCAACTTCATCGGAATGGACAACTCTCTAAAAACTATCAACCTATGTAGATTAGGAACGTCATTTACTCCTATTACCTGGAAATTCATTCCTCCGGCAGCACCGTGGTGGGGTGGATTTTTGAGAGGTTGATAGGTCTCTTAAAAAGAATCTTAAGAAAAGTATTAGGTCGCACCTCTTTAAACTACCAAGAAATGGAGACCGTATTGTGTGATTGTGAAAGCCAATTAAATTCACGGCCTCTAACCTACGTTAGTGATGATCCAGACGATTTATATCCACTAACACCTGATCTATTTTTAAAGGACATCCGTAACAGTGTTACAGCAGACTTAGATAAAATAAGATCAGCTGATAAAAGAGAACTGAATAAACGACTCATTTATCGAAAGCGACTGATGTCTGATTTACGCATCAGATTTCGCAACGAATATTTGAGTCAGTTGCATCAACGATCAACAATTCGAACACAAGTCTATAAACCTAAAATAGGGGATATTGTCTTACTATGGAATGAAAACCTAAAAAGAATACACTGGCCCTTGGGAAGAATCCTGTCCATCTATGCCAGCAAAGATGGAATAGTAAGAAGAGCAAAGATCAAGACTACATCAGGAATTGTGATCAGACCCATTCGCAAGGTATGTCCTTTAGAACTAGATGGAGAAAGCCTCATCACCAACGAGGACGAAATTCCAGATACTCCAGGAGATTCTGAAAGACAAGAAGTTCCTGAGTCGAATACAGTCACCACCAGAGCTGGACGACAAGCTCGACCACCATCCAGATATAGACCATAGTGTTGAGTTTCAGTTGAATATGCCCTGAAACTCAAAAGGGGGAGTGTTCAAAACAGACTGAACTATCCTCTACCACGTGACTTTCTGACTTTCCAACAAGTCCGGACATGCTCTTCCAGAGGGCGTTTTGGCTTACCTCGAAACTGAAACTAAAACTCTTGATGTGAAACTGAAACATACGCCATTACTGTTCTCATCTAATCTTTTGCTTCTAGCTTCATGTACCTGTGTTAGTTCTGTGTTCTTATTTTGTGTAATTCAGTCAATATAATGCTTTTTCTATTTGAAAGCATGATTCAGCGTGTCTTATTCCGTCGTGCGTGATTCAATCTAATGGATTAACAAAGTTTATTGCAGATTCGGCGCATGCTCTCCCCGGATCGACAGAAAAGGTAGGATCTTTTTGATGTTCAACTTGTTTTGAATAAATTCTTACCAATTCTGAATAAAAATAAGATTAATTTCTTGACAGACGTCCTCCATGCCTAACCACTGGACCAATTTCGAAAATTTTTATTTCATGTGGAAGCTTATGATGCCTAGATATGTCATCAATGGTCGCCTGCCACCCTCCATTTTAGAGAGATATAGCGAAATAAAATCTTGGCAGAGTCCAACCGCCTTTTCTCCAATTTATTTCGCCAAGTGGCAAGCATAGACTCAGGCTATTAGTATTACGGGTGAACAGCTGGACACCGAAGGCAGCTAGTTTTGATTTTTAAAAATTAAAGCCGTAACAAGATGTTTATTTTTTTCTCAAATACGAAGTATACTAAGAGAAATAGTCAAAAAATTCCTTTTGGTAAATCTCCACGTTTTAGATCTCGAGTTCGAAAAACCCAATGTGAATACAATAACTCAACAAGAGGGCGCGGTCTTCCTAGATTTCTCGTATACTCCTTAATAAAGGTGTCATCCACATGAAAATTGACTACCCTGGGAGGGGCCGGGAAGCATAAAAACCAATCCCACTATAGGCGCTTATGAGAATGTCTTTTACCACGCCAAGTTTATCATTGTGCCCGCTAGGGTTTCCGTGTTTACTTTGATTGGCGCGAAACTGATTTTTTCTTCATCGTGTTTTGAAAACCTTCCATCTTTATTTACAATTAGCAACTAATAACAAATTATTTTCAACTTTAAGACACTCAAGAAGGAATTCGTTCTTCTTTAAGTCGCATACATACACACAAAAAAAACTACAAAGTAGAAATGTTTACATCCTTATAACAGATTGCGACTCTCGGTCATCGTCGAAATAGAAAAACTTTACAAAGCATTTCTCTCCAAAAAAGCGAAATGTCGCCAAATATTGGCATCGAATACACTCCCCATAGGCGTCTATAGTGACTCAGGTTTTATTGGCACCTGGAATCAAAGATAGCAGCAAAGGCAAAGAATGCGAATACAAGCGCGAGTTTGTTGGGGACTCCTTTGGTGTGGGAATTAAGGGTTAATTTAGTGTCTAGTAATAACTCCAGATACTTGTATTCAATGACCCAAGGAACGGAGTGGCGATTATTTGGATATGGTGGGATAAGCCGTTCGCAATAGGCCGTATCTATACTTGCAAAATGACGAAATAAATTGGCAAAATCGGTCAAGTTGGTGAGACTTAGGAACAAAGTTTTGTTTTGAGATATCTTTTGAAAATGGAGGACGACGTACCTAGAGGTCTAGAGCTTTGATATGTAATAAAAATTGTCGAAATCCGTCCAGTGGTTGGGGGACTCTGTCAAAGGTTTTTTCCCCGTTGAGAATGTCAGTGCAGTAGTGTTTTTGAGATTTCTCTCGAAAATAGAGGGTGGTAGTGGACAGACGACCGTTCATGACTTATCAGCTAGGGGTCATAATCTTTCATATGAAATAAAGGAGAAATTGGTCAATCAGTTGGGGCTGGAGGACTCGTTCTTTGGCATTGTCAATTATTTTAAATATATATATTACTACACTTCAATTTTTTCTTCTCATTTATGAAAACAGATTGCGGTGAATAATCAACATTGTTGGGACTTCCGACACAGATTGCCCATGGATCGAGTCAATTCAATCGCTGTGCGCGGCTTCTGCGATGTCCACCAAATTGAATTCATTGATAGGCCAAACCCTGTAAGAGAAAGAGAGAGAAGTACTTTTTATTATTAATTTTTGTTATTAACTGAAAAATATTTTCCTATATAATTATGAATTATTTTGGACACTATTTTCTGAACTATTTACATACAGGATACCCACTTAAATGAGGTCCACCCCTTTAACTTCAGAACGACGGCAGCGTTAGTCATGAAAGTAGTGTCTAGGTGTAGTAAAACGTCTATGCGCTATGCGATGAGACAACTTACAACGCCATCTGATGGCAAACTTCATAGTTAGCGTTCCTATATCGAAAATGGTACAAAATACCGGAAAAATGTCAATTACAAAGTTGTGCAGCGTAATCGATTTAGTACAAAAAGACACCTTCTGCACATTAATATGAAGAGCAGAACGCTTAAAATGCGCATCTGTTTGTTCGCGACTTCCGAAATTGAGACGTCACAAAGCGGGTTAAAAAAGAAAAAAAACAATTAGTAATCACAAGATACTTTTATTTTCGGTGTTCAAAGTGCTCTCTATCATCTACAATACAGAATAGAGCCCTTGTTTGAATTTCACATTGCACACGTTTTAGCTTATAGTTGGTGCGCTAACACAAGCAACAGTAATACGTCATCGAAGGCCCTGCAATTTTGGTGGAAATATCGCTTACACCTGCTAATTGCGTTATTCCAACAGAAAAAAAGTATTATGGGGACATTTTTTGTCCGAATATAACATTTTCTTCTTCAGTCCATGTCTTGTGACGTCTCAATTTCGGAAGTCGCGAACAAACAAATGTGCATTTTAAGCGCTCTGCTCTTCATATTAATGTGCACAAAGTGTCTTTTATTACTAAATCTATTACGCTCTACAACTTTGTAATTGACATTTCCCCGCTATTATGTACCGTTTTCGAGATAGGAATGCTAACTCCGAAGTTTTCCACCAGGTGGTGCTGTAAGTCGTCTCATCACCTAGCTCATAGACGTTTTACTATACCTAGATACAACTTTCATGACTAAAGCTGTCGCCGTTCTGAAGTTAAAGGGGGTGGCCCTTATTTAAGTGGGAATCCTGTATAATATGTGCCCATATGAGGTGGAGACTTTTGCTGTAGCTGTGTATGCGTGAAGTCGCAATGGGCTAATGTGTTTTTCGATAGAGCATGTAATAGCAGCATCCCACGTTCGCAAAGGACCATTCTCCCATGAAGGCCATGAAAGTGATGCCCATTTTCATAATCGAGGGAAAAGAATCTCAACTCATCGAATGGAGGAGACAGGATAAACCAATAGCGCTCAACGGTACAACAATACAACATCTCTAAGCGGTCACCCCTCGCAACGACCACTATTGTCTGGCAAGGAATTTTCGGCCCATAGACATAATTTTAAAATAAGACCCTCGAAACGACCATTAAACCCTTTGAGCGACCCTCTTAACGACACTTTTTTTTTTTGTGAGTTTTCAACCCATAGACATAATTTTAAAATAAGCCCTCAAACGATCATCAAACCCTTTGAGCGACCCCTCTCAATGATACTTTGTTTGGGAAGGAATTTTCATTAGGCATAATTTTAAAATAAGCCCTCCAAAACGGCCATCAACGCTTTGAGGCGACCCCTCTCAACTGACCACTTTTTCTTGGCAAAGGGAATTTTCGGCCCATAGCGTAATTTTAAAAGTAAACCTCAAACAGGCCATCAAACCCACTTTGAGCTGCTAAGTAGTACTCCTTCTACTACTCAATGAAATAAATCCTACAGTCTCCCTTTACATCTGGACCTTTTAAGGAAAAGGAGGGGAAGAAATGGTAAGATTCACTCGGTCAAAAGAACACACTGAAAATATCATATCTAAAATTATTCATTTCCTTTGCCAAATAAGAGCGAAAAGTGAACTTCGGCCTCTACAGGGAGGGATCGCAGGTTCATTAGTGCCTCAGGCACTTATTCGAGTTCTGACAAATATACTGCTGATATGTGCCGTGACCTATTAACATACAGAAACTTTCAGCTCAACAGATTTTAGGAAAAATGGATAGTTGCAGTCCGTTCCTCAATAATTACCGACCCGAAAGATTAAGATTTCTTTTTTCCAGTGAAAAAATATTAAAAGACGTTACTTCTGAAAAAGGTGAATCAGCCAAAAGAACTTCTTTAAGATGGTTTCTAAATATCATTTTATCAAAAAAACTAATTAGACTTTTTTTTAAATACGTATTTTGTACTTCAAACACGTATACATTCCCAATTTTTCTTTGGAATGGAGGGTGGCGCAGAGGGGAACCACCCAAAGGTGACCTCACTTGGACCTTACCAAACTCGCTTTAAGGCTGCTACCTAATTATTAAACATACAAAGCTATAAATGATATCAATAGAGATCCATTAGGTGGACTGCTTTTTGTGTCTTACGCATTCCTGTTTTTTGAGCCAACAAAGTATGTTCCCATTAATAAAAATTATGAATATAGCACCAATGGTAGCTCGATCAGTTCAGAAACAAGCAGTGTATGCAAAATTGTATAGACCCACGTTGTTAGGAAATTTTGTGCTGATTATTTTGGTATGTAATGATGATATACTAAAAATGATATTTTTTTTTTGAGTTATAACAAAATAACGGGCGGGCATTTTTCATGTTTTTTTGGCTATAACTAAAATTTCAATAAAAGTTTTGGTGGGAAAAACCTCAGATCCGCTATCAGCACCTCAAAAGGCTTAAAGGCAAAATTACAACTCCTGTAGAATTTGATTTTAAAACTTACTTAATGACCTGGGCACGAGGAAAAAGCGAAAAAAGCGCAATGAGAAGTCACGCAAATCTAGAGCTGTGGAAAAGCAGCTCTCAAGCTCAGTGCATTAATTTCAAATGGAGAAAATGGCTCTCCGCGTTGCATTAGCTTAGGAACTAATTTCGATCATGGGAGACAAAACTTTATGCGAGCTCTGGTCTATCTCTCTCTTAATTCTGGTTTATTTTCCCTATTCCTATTCCTTTTTTATTACTTTTTTTGCCATTTTAATTGATCATTGGAATAATCTCAAAATGGAAAAGTAAGTCAATTAGAATAAAACGAAACAAGCTTTTAAAATAATGTTCAGGGGTGACTGCAGCTCTAATGGACGAGCCAAGCAACTATAACGTACAGAATTATATATTATAAGAATGTTTGACAGGCTGATGAACGGTTAGAGATGACTTTTGAGTTTGAGGTTGATCTGCAACTATACACTTTTATTTAATTTGATTGTTTCATGGCTTTTTAATAGCGGAATTTGTGATCGATTTTTCATTCCCTTTCTCATATATGTGAGAGTTTCCAAATATTATGTTGTATGTTCCCGATGAAAATACATTCTTTTTTAATATCTGTAGTTAATCGATCAATTTTAATTAAATTTAAATTCCATTACTGAAGACTTGAGAAAGAAAGAATTTCGTGACACGATTCCATTATACATGCAATAATGAATTATGAGATATATTAAACATTATATAGAAAATATTAAAATGTATTTAAAATGACGTGGTCTTTGATCTTTTTTAAAACAGCGCTGATGTTAAAAAAGAGTAGGACTACTTTACTAGCGTAACTTTTTTGTGTCACAGAAATTTCTCGGTTTCTCTTTGTTACTCGCGATTCTCTTTTGTTTTCTCAAGCTTCTCGGTTTCTCTTTGTTACCCGCGATACTCTTTTGTTTCTCAAGTTACTCGTGATACTCTTGTGTTTCTCAGGTTACTCTCAATTCTCTTTTGTTTCTTTGAAATACTAATGTTATGGAAAATTGTGAAAAGTTACCTCCGTTTTAGTACAAATTACCTGCCGCTGTCTCTGCAGCCATTTTTCTTTGTTTATTATTCTCATAATATCGCTTACATCTCTCTTTCGCAAGGCCAAACGTTCCTTATTTTTCCTGCTTCTTTTGTTCCTCTGTTGCTTCTTTTGTTCCTTTTCCTGCTGCTGTTGTTTCTTTTTGTTGCTTCTCCTGCTTCAACCAATTTTTTTCTTAACTTCTCTATATCTCGTTTGGCATCTTGTTGGCGTTTCCTTCTTTGTAATTTACATTCGGAGCCATTATTGTATTAAATTTCTCGAAAGTAAAATTTTTAACTCAGTCATGAAATCTCGTTCGCGAAAACGTGTAAGCAGATTGTCAGCCAATTGTGCACCTCATGCGTGTGACATCACCAATTCATGCGTATTTTTTGCCCAGCTTTACGACTCAGTAGTCCTTTGAACTAAATTTGATTTTCATTTTTTGTGGCTTTTTTGTTGTGCCTTTATCTATAAAATATAAGACATTAGTTATGTTTTTTAACATACAGGTGTCAGAAAAGGACTCTGATTTCAAAATAAATATCTCGAAAACAAGATCGATAAGAAACCTGCGGTAAACGGTATGTTTATTGTGAAAGCTGTAGAATTTTAGCATACAGCAGTTTGAAATAATAGTTACAAAAGCTGCTTAACAGATGGCGCTGTACGCTGTACAGCTCATATCAGCATACATAAATGAAATAATCGTATGAAAACATTCTTTGCAAAAATCACATCACAATCATTTTCCAAATGTTCACAGCTGGGAATTGCGCAAACGAGAATGAAATTTGCCATCACATTTCGTAGTGTCTCAACAGAAATGGATTCACATACTTACACAGATCGCGATTCAAGCTCGTCCGTGGCGGGATGCTTCAGGTAGACAATGTCTTTTCAGTATTGCCCCACAAAAAAAAATAGTCACAGGGGTCAAATCCGGCGAATATAGGCCAATCCCGTACCTGCACCAGTAAATTTGGGATATTCAAAGCAATGACTCGATTCCCGAAGTATTCATCAAGAGAAAGCGAAACACTTGTTCGGTACGATGTGGTCGGGCTCCATCTTGCATAAACCATTCAGTACGTGGTCGATCCTCTAACACTTGCTGTGTGGCGACCATTGTTCCAAAATTGCAACGTAACGTTCACTAGTGACCGTTTCTCGAATGAAAAAAAGGGCCAACTGTTTCGCTTCACGCAATATGGATTTGGGGAACCCCCCAAAATCGCCAGTTCTGTTTATTCACGAAGATCCATTCAGGTGGAAGTGTGCTTCATCTGCAGATGCAGCCAACATCAAATCCTTCACTATCAATCATTGTGAGCATCACGATTAGCAAAGTCAACCCTTTGTTTGCACAGCTCGTACGAGTATGGCCTGGTGAGTTTGAATTTTGAATGGAAACATGTGAGCTCTTTCTCAGTATTTTCTGCATTATGGAACAGCACAAACCAGTCTCAGATGCAATTCTACGGACCAGTTGACATTGGATTTTGCTGAAAGAATAATTCCAGAAACTGTGGCATTTTCAGGCGTAACTTTGCGGTTTGCTGGCGGCCAACATTCCCCATAGATCATCCAGTTACGCTGCCTGTTCGTTTGAAATTTGGCGAAAGAGCGTACGAATGGTTTTCGCATCGGGTCCTTTTGGAACGGTAAATCATATGGAAACGCACCTTGTTGCCGTAGGACTCTCTTTTAACCTGTGGTACTCTAGCACCAGAAAACGCGTTGTTCAATGGAGTACATGGTTTAATCTCTTCCTTCGGTACGCTAACCTCCTTTCACGCTTCAATAGTGGAACTGATCGCTCTCACCTCATGTTGGTTGACCGGAGTACCTGCCCCACGAAGTAACTTCCCTCTATATCATGAGATGATGAAAGACACGGTTAGAAGAAGAGTTGAACGGCATGACAGATGTTAAAATGGAAGGAGATGGCAAATGATCTGAAGGAATAGCCAAGCATCTCTTCGCTGTCTGAGCTGTAGTGAAGGATTTTCTGGAGCAGTCCATATATAACGCTGGTGGCTCGACCAATCAGAGCTTAGCTGTTGATGGTGGGCGGGCAAGTCCGCTGGTAAGGGATGAGAGGCATCACTATTTATACTGAGCATTACGTATGGCGATTACAGCGCCATCTATTTTAGCTTTTGTAACTATTATTTCAAACTGCTGTATAAAATTCTTACAGCTTTCTGTAAACATACCGTTTACTGCATTCCTCTATCGATCTTTGTTTCGAGATATTTAATTTTAATCAGAGGTCCTTTTTCTGGACACCCTGTATGTAGTTACCGAGATATAGAGAGGATCTCCCATACAAAGTTTTTTGTGGCGTTTTGGCGTGTGAATCAAATTCCTTCCTGAGACCCCAATGGGAGGAACGTTAAATGTTTTTTTTAAGATACAACTTTATTGCTGCATTGAAAAGTAGAAAAAGAAAATTCATACCAAAAAAATCATAACCAATAAATAAATAATAAAACAACAAAGAAGTTATGTTTGAAAACTCTCTTTTATTCATGTCATTTTCTTTTAGAAGATATCTTATTGTAATGCAGGAACAGTTGCCATTCTAAATAATGTTACACGCAAGTGCAAATATTTTCCATTTATTTATCAGTACTGTTCCAAAACTTTATGATGATTAGTTGATTTCTTAAACGAACTTATGATAGCTCTTATTTTCAGAATTGCATAATTAATAATTAGTGGATTTCTGTAAGCGAATTTTTTGATATGAGTTGCATAATTGATGATTAGTTGATTTCTTGACGAACTTTTGAAAAAGAGTTGCATAATTGATGATTGGATTGATTTCTGAAGCGAACTTTTGATAACTTTATTTTTCAAATTGCATAATTAATGATTAGTGGATAAGGATTTGCATAATTGATGATTAATTGATTTATTAAGCGAACTTTTTGATAATTTTTATTTTCCAGAATTGCATAATTAATGATTAGTGGATTTCTCAAGCGAACTTCTGAAAGAGTTGCATAATTGACGATTAGTTGATTTCTTAAGTGAATTTTTTTTGAAAAGAGTTGCATAGTGATGATTAGTTGATTTCTTAAGTGAATTTTTGATAACTCTTATTTTTCCAGAGTACTCAGACTGTACACAGGGTACACAGAATAAGAACCAGGTTGCCACCTGTATACAATCCGGTATGTTTGATATATTTATGAATTATATAGTTAATTGATTGTATGATGTGGTTGAGAAAATGTACAATAACTGAGATGATTTTTTTTTACTAGCTGGTAACTGGCGTTGCTTAGGATCAAATTTTTTCACCCCTCCATTTCTTTTTGTACAAATATTGGTATTAACCTTCCCCAACAAATGTAAATCTCGCTGAATCCTTTCTTGTTGAGATTAACCACATTCGCTGAGGTATACAGGAATTAGATACAAGCTCAAGAAAGACAAAAAAAAGTAACCGTGCTCGCTCTAATAACTTATAAATAAAAAAAAGATAGAGGTTAATATATTTTTGCTGACATATTATGTTTAACTTTATAAATTTGTTATGGAAGTCAGACTCTAGTGCGCCGCAGATTTCTAGAAGGACGAGATATGTCGTCCGTAGCGGTGAGATGTTAAAACGCTCAAATCCAACCTTTTATTACATGTAGCATATTTTGAATGAAAATACGATAAGATTAAAAAACAAGTAATATAAAAAAAATTTTTTAAGTCAATTCCTGCTTAAGGTCAACAAAAGGTATTTTAGTATCTAAATTATACTAGTATCTTTCCTTTCTTTTTCAGTGTGTGATTTCGCATCAGGGCCGTTCAAATGTACGTAAAAGCATGTTGTTTTTTGGTGTTTTTGACCCCCTCCCCCCCTTGTCAGCAAAAATAAACCAAATCACGCAAGCCCCCCTCCTCTTATAATTACGTAAACAAACTAGCCCCGTTCGCTTTTTTTTAGAATTAAATAAAAACTCTAACTAGGCTTAAATGAAAAAAAAAAAATGTAGTTTAATTTCCTTACTATTTCAAGTTTTAACTTACAAAATCAAGTTTTATTTTCTTTTACCCAAATTTAACTTTTTTTCAATTTAATTTTTTTAAATTAAATTATTTGTGCAAGTTCTGAGATTTTCGAGATAAAATTGAGTTTCAATGTCTTGCATGGCATCACTCTGCTCCCCTCCCCTTGTCAGCAAAAATAAACGTCATAACCCCCCTCCCCTTGATTGCCCGTAATATTTGAACGGCCCTCACGTAAATTTATAGATGGTATGTCAGCTTAAACATTATCATGTCAAATATTGTTACGAAGCTATAAAGTCACTTCCCTGAGATGCTAAACTTGACTGATACGTTTGGCGACCATTTGACGACTTGGCAGCAAAGTTGGCATTTCAAAAAAGAGCTCAAATAAATAAAATTAACAACTAAATTTAATTAATGAATTAATATTTGAAAAAACTAATTAACATCAAATTATCATCTACAAGTTTAAAAAAAAAGTATTTGAACTTGAATTGGATGAATAAATATTTATTAACGATTGAAAATTTGAACAAGATATATATATATAGGAGGTGTGTAATTAATAGTAGGAATTGAAAAACCATTTATTTTAGACTTTTAAACAATATGTACGATAACTAACACAGCTTTACAATGTACATTGTGCAATTATACTATACAAATTTACCCGGCGTTGTTGATTAAAAAATATAAACTTAAAAACATTTTAGAACGAAAAGAGTGTTTCTAAAATATACTTTGCAAAAAAAAAACAAATAAAGACAAAGAGAGAAAATACTGGAACGATTTTCCGATTGTATAAATTAAAATATAGAAGCGTAATATGTAGATCTGGCGCAGTGTGAATCGTTTGCGGTAAGAAGGCGTTTCGAAAACTTTAAAATCGATAAAAAAATCAGCAAAGTTACTGGCTAAAATTACTCTTATTAGAACGGGGATATTATGGACTTTACACTTTATATAAAAAATCACGGTTTTTCCGGTGGTATACTGCAGAAAAGTTGCGAAAATAGGCAAAAAATCGCCCGAACTTACCCTTAACATTAAATAAATAAAATTGTAATTCAAAATTTAAATAATTTTTTTGCTTTAGTTCTCACTTGTGCCGTCACAGTGCCATTTGGCCCAGGTCAAACGGTCTAGGCATGCATAGAGAAGAAGGAAACGAATCTCTTACTTACATACGCACACAAATAAGCCTTATATATATACATAAGATCAGGCTTTACTGTGGTGAAATGTAGTCCATTTTAGTCATGGAACAGACAATATTTGGCTTTTATCTTCTTTTATTTAGGCATTCCGGATATTACGTTATTTCTTCATAGGTAAAGTATTCAATATTTCGTAATCCATGACCAGTATTCAGAAGGTTACGCCTGAGCGTCGCGTTGTTGTTGAAAACTTACATGCTGGCGTGAAAAGGCCAGAAATGTAATTCGCAGAACGCTGAAATTACCCAGAAGGGGAATTTCCCCTTTAGAAGCTCACATTGACTTGAAAGAAAGTTGTAGTGCGTTTATTATGATGAAAGAAGTATTTAAAATGAGGTGATGTTAAAATTATTTAGGAAAGTTAAAAATTAAAATATCACATATATAACATCAGGTTTTAAGGGTGAAGTAATCCATTTTTGAAAAAGGGAAAAGACAGTAGTTGTTCAATCTTCATTTTATTCCATCGTAGACAATAGTATCTTACTTTTCAATAGTTAAAATAGTCATATTATACGCGTATCCATGAACAGATTGGAAAGGAACTGAAGCAACTGCGACGTTCTTATTCATCTACATGTTGAAGTGAAAAAGGGCAGATAGGACTGCGCACAAGTTTAGAAATTACCCAGAAGAAATTTCCCCGGAAAGACAAGTGACTCGAAAAGAAAGTTGTAGTGCGCTTATTACGATAGAAGTAGAAGTAATTAAAATGAGGTGTCGTTAAAGATTATTGGAATTAAAGTTAAAAAAAATTAAAATATCACATATATATATATATATCAATTAATTACTTTTGCTTGTTCTCGGCCATTCTTAAAATTTATCCATAATGTTTACAAAAGGTGTCATTGTTTAAAGGCGTACGTGAAAACACACTAGTTGCATACAAAATTGACTTTCCAGCCTCTATTGTATGTAATTTCGCTTCTGTCACAGGGTTAATGGTAACATTCTTGCCAACATTCCGACGTAGTGCTTTCTGCATAAAATATTAAATTCTGAAAGAGATTTTTTTCCGAAAAATTTCAAAAAAATTGTTCTGTTCGTTAACTTTCTTCAGCATAAGGGATAAGAGAAACAAATATATACAAGAAATCAAACCAATTTATGTAATACGTAACTT
>BGPR01036863.1:0-15355 GCA_013235015.1 Araneus ventricosus
AAGCTATTCCCATTTTCTGAAATGTCGGACATTATCATCTCTTTCTATATTTGATCAAGAAATTTCGGCAGAAACACTAAAAAGCTTATTTTTAAAAATAATAATGAAGTGTCAAAGACACGGTTTCTACTATCCGGGATTTGATCGATAAAAGGCCGTTTTGTCAGTCATGTTCTTAATTATGGAATAGATGCCGTGACGAACAAACGAGAGAGATGGAGGTTAAGGCTCAGAAAATAATTTTAGTATTTCCGGAATTCTTATAAGATATTTTCAGTTATTTCGTGAAGAATAATAATCAATAAAGTCTACCATTGCTTGGAGTTACAAAATTTCATTATAGTGCAGGAAAACTTTTTAAATATATTATTATGTATTATGTATAATTATTTATGAATTGGCGCATGTGTACTTTTTTCTAACTGTGCAGTCTGCATGCAAATAGACAAATTGAATTATTCAAAACAAAAATCACTGTATGAATACTATTAATAACGTTTTTCGCTGATTCCTTCTTTCATACATTAAAAGGCAGTATTGGTGGTTAATGAATAATTTTCCTTACCAGGTACTGATTATAAGTTAGTTTTGTTATTGTTTTCTGTTTCTCTGATTCTGTATATTAAAAATTCATTCGCTATGGTGAAGCCTGGAATTAACATCATTAATAATAATTTAAACTCGACAAATGTCAACGATATTTAATAACTTAGATTTGTTTCCAAACTAATCTTATTAGCAAGGCTATGCTTCTTTTTATCAAAATAATCCTTGAAAATGTGAATAAGAATCTGAAATGAACATAAAGTTTACAAGAAGTAAAAAAGAAGACTTACATATTTGAAATTTTTAATATGAATGATTCAAATATTTTTGTAATTTGCATTTTCTTTAAGTAAAAAAAAATATCTAAATTTTGTTCATAAGTGACGATTGGCCATAATTATTTTTAACGACTTTTTTACACATAAAAACACTATGATTAATTTCCTAAATCCTCTTAAAAAATAAATGAATTTCATTTGACATCCTTGCAGTACATTTCTATATGTATCCAATTTTTCACATCCTTACTCTAAATATTTGAAATATATTTAATTAGTATTTTAGAAAGATTGGACTTAAAAGCTGATTATTTTCATAAATCTCATTTTTCAAGGCTGCAAAATGCATTCAGTCTTTTTGCTCACGTGAAAGTAAGCGGAATTTTTTATTGAAATTATTTAAAACATGTCGTGCATTCAATTTATTTAAAAAAAGGATTATGTCTTATAAAAACAAACGTACAGATAACAAATTTGGTAAAATTTACCAAATAAACATTTAAACTTAGTGTTTCAGTGTCGAAGACATCCGTAATCGGACAAAGTAACTAAAATTCCGATTAGTTCTATTAGATATACGATCCAGATAATGATCCTGCAATTATCAGCACCCAAATCTTATTAAATGTGACAGTATAGGTGGAGACAACACATTGGATCGCAAGGGGATACGAATGGAAGATATCGTTGAAAAATCAAATTTTTAATTCAGCATAAGTACAATACAATATCAATTTCAGATCTAACATAAGAAAAAATATGATTAAAATGTAGCATAAAATCGTATTAAATGTATCACTACAGGTAATCTCCGCGGAGAGAGCGCTTACATCCCGATGGAATGCGAATGGAAATTTCATTGAAGACGCAATATAGTTCTTCAGCATAATGTATGAATACCTGATCAGGAAATAACATGACAGAAAATATAATCGAAATATAGCATAAAATCCTATTAAATGTAAAATCACAGGTAATCTCCGCGGAGGGAATCTTTGGATCACAAGGGGTTGCGAATGAAAATTTCGTTGAAGAAGGTATATTTTTACTCCATTATAAATAAAAATAAAATACCAATTCAGGATGAAACATGAGAGAAAATATCATCGAAGTGTAGCCGAATGGTTCTGAATTCCAAGGTATGATTTCCAATTCAAGTTTGTTTTTCATGTTACCATTCTTAAGGAGCGTGTTAAAAGTTTTAAAACAAAATATAATTTTATTATAAATAATTTTAAAACAAAACTTTATTCACTTCACTTTATTTCAATATCTCATTTATATGTATATAAAAATTTCAATTTTAAAACCGTGTTAAACATTACTAACTTTAAAGCAATATTTTTAACTACGAAATACTACGATATCAAATGGCGAAAACTACGGTATCAAAAGTTAAAGCACAAAATCGCTTTTATGTAAATTACCGAAATCACACAAATAGTTACGCACGCATAAAATATTGTTACAAAAATCGTTCTGTGAGTGTATGGTGGAAACAGTCCAACACGCAGGATAATGGAGAATGAAGGTTTATTCACAAATATGCAGAAAAAACACGTAGCACAGGTAACAGGAACAATACCTCTTTACAGATTAGCAACACAAACAGTCAGAAAATCACTAATATTGACAGTACAGTAGTTTCAATAGCGCTCAGCTCACCGGCTGACCAGCTCGCACTGCAGACGAAACTCCGAAGTCATTCCAGTCGATCAACATACTACACTCTGTGATCCAAGCTCGGTCCTTATATACTGTGCCCGACAGGTGGTGAAGTCACATGGAAATATCTAGCACATTCTAGTATATCCTCTCCTAATGGAGATATCGAGAAAATGATAGCATATTCGGGAATCTTCGATATGTCGCTAAGTTCGTCGCCCATGGCAGGGGTCTAGGCCTGGCCACTACCCGTCACTCCATGCTTACCCTTGTAAAACTCCCTTCCCAACTAAAAGACTAGCGAGGCAGGAAAGCGACATTACATCTTTGTAACAAAATCTAGGTTAAGAATAACCTGACTGTTAATTTGACGTTAGTTGAAAATGGCTAGGTCTAAAGAATTTTGATTTGAGGAAGTATAAAAATATCTGGTGTATGAGAGCAAAACACAAGTTCGTTTGTGAAATTGCAGCTGCATTAAAAAGGTCTAAATGTGGAATTCATCAATTCTTGGCTCGTGATGAACACTTCAAAAGAAAATCTCGTTCTGGAAGACCACTAGTGACCAGCTCCCGCGACGACCGGCCCAGCAGAAACTTAGCTTCGACTGTGAATTATTCTCTTTCTAGAATTAAGAACATCATTGGAGTGCAAATATCGGAAAAACTATTAATAGAAGAATTTTAGAATCGGGGTGTATAGAAAACAGTAAGATGGCTCTATTACCTAGCTTCCCAGATAGCAATTTTAGTTTGCAGCAAGCTTGCCACAAAGTTGTCATGACAAGAGTGCAAGCTTGCAGTAAGTTAACGAAAGCTCCGAAGTCACCATGAAACGAACTTGCAGCAAGCTTGCCGTGCAAACTTATTGCAAATTATAGCAAAAGCAGAGTATGAAACACAACCCGGGATAGAACTCGCGACCTCCCGGTTCCGAAGCGGAGACGCTAACCATTGAGCCAGATGAACTGTGCGAGGAGAAGATAGATTTCGCTAATACATCGTTCGATTCGATTCGTATACGATTTATTTTTAACTATTTTCTGGATTTCATTAATTTTTTGAGTTGAGAATAATTTTTAATTTTTTGAGTTAAAGAGAGAGCGATTTTTGCTAATAACTACGTTTTGCTAGTAGAATAAATTATGAAATTAGAGTTCAAAAGTAATTACTTTAAAATGGGACAAAATGTCTAGTTATTATTGTTCAACAAACACTGACTGTTTTTTAGATTTAATTTTGTTTATAAATGTTAAAATTTCAACATTAAGATAAAGGCGATATAGTTTTCTTTAAAGTGAGAGTGATATATTTAGTAAAAAGATGGAAAATGTTTCAAAACATTTTTTTATAAAAAAGTTATTTTTTCACAAATTATCATTGATTTATTGAATTAATGAAAAAGAATTACGGTCTAGGAGATGCTGTTAAAAATCGGATGTTTTTTAAAACAGAGACAAAGATAATTATCTCTTTATTGTGCTATCTTTGCAGGAAGCTTGTTTTGCAAGTTTGATTTGCAAAGGAGGTGGTGCTATTTGTCACATCGAACTTGCTACAAGTTCGATTCAAGTTTGACGCGTCTAATTTTGCCATGACAAGTCAAAATCAAACTTGCTGCAAACTTACGTGCTATCTGGGTTGAAACCCCACCATAAAGAAATTCGATTATAGTGGGCCAAGCAGCACATGTCATTTGGAGATATGTGGCTTAATGTCATATTCTGTGATGATAGAAAATGGAATTTGGACGGCCCTGATGGATTTGAATGCTACTGGCATGACCTTAAAAGACATCCCAAGGGCAAGTTTAGTAGACAACACGATGGTTGATCTCTGATGACATAGGAAGCAATATGTTGTAATTGTCAGGTAGTCCTAGCCTTCCTCGGTGGCCGGCAGCAATCTGTAAACAACCAAGAGATATTTGCCAATAATTTGCTTCCTTTTGGTGAAATTTTAAGTGGATCAGATTGGACTTTTCAACATGACAACGCTTCAATCCATGCCTCCAAATCAACGTTATAGTGGCTTAGATCCAACATGCTGTCGGATTTGAACTGTCCAGCCCTAAGCTCTTATTTCAACCCCATTTTAAACGTAAGGTGTATTCTCACAAGTTTAGTTTATCAAATTGGTAGGCAGTATGCTTGAGTTGAGGAACTGAAATCGGCTATTGATGATACAAGCTTTGAACTAAAGCGAGAACTAATACAGAACAAAGTGTTATCGATAGAAAACCGTGTATTTCACCTAGTTCAGTTTAAGAAGGCAATATTTGAATTTTCTTTTTAATCGATTGTGAAAAAATAATTGTCTCGTGAATTTCAAATTTTGACACCCCTATTCTTGTAATTTTATGAATTCGATGGTTGAAAATAAAGTTTAGAACATGAATGTATCAAATATAATTTCAGTTCTATAGTTTCTTTTACATAAAATCAGTATTTGAGTATACTCTTAAACGTGTAAAGTTGTCTTTTACTTAACAGGCTAAATCTTTAGTATATCTTCTTTTTAACCGTTGGTAATGTTGATCTTACTCTTCCTATATGTATATAAAAAGTTATGTCATCAGATTTAGTTTTTTCTTAAAGTGAATAAATATGATACTTAGACTGGAAAAAGCGCCTCGAAACTGAGTGTATACTTCATTTATTTTGTTGTAATACGCAAATTAACATTTAGTAGCAAATCCTTTCGCCTAGATCACAGCTTGCAGTCTCCTAGGCATTGATTCCACCATTTTTTTGTTGTTTCAACTGAATTCTTGACCACTCTTTTATTAAAAGTTACTTCAAACCCTCTTCACCTCTCATGCCATGCTCATGGATGGATCTCTCCAATTTATAATATAAATTTTCTATGACATTTAAATCTGAAGATTGGGGTGGGGTATGTAGGGACTACTTTCAGTGTTGCACCAAATATTACTCGTACTTCTCCAGTATGTTTCGAGTCATCGTATTGCAAGAAAACGGAGTTTGAGCCAAGTTCTAGTTTATCGGCACATTTTTACAAGTTATTCGTTAAAATGCCAAGATATACCAGCCTATCCACAATGCCATCAGTGAATATAAGTCCTTCTCATCTTGTTGCCGTGCAACCCCCAAATGAAGCCAGATCCACCTCCATACTTCACCATCTCTATGGTGATTTTAAGATTTAATTTTTTCCAACTTCCCTCCACGTTTTATATCGTCCATAGTTCCTTTAAAGATTAAATTTACTTTTATCACAGAAAAGTATAGTGTTCCAAAAAGATTCCTTGTTTCTACTGTAACTAAGGAATCTGAAAATCTCGAGATTGGATTCTTTGACGACTATATTTTCTACTTCTGTACTTCATATGAGAGAAAATAAATAAAGGAAGAAAGAAGTATTATTGAACGAAACAATTCGAACAGTTTTACTTTTAATTCGATTTTCAAAGATTATATTGCTTATTTACGCCAATTTGACCCATTTTTAAATATTTTAAGATTCAAATATGTGCTAAATCAATCAGTTGGAATTTTTTATGATCTTCCTACAGTGAAAAAGAATGACACTGTGATTTACACATTGTGTTTGCTCTCTTCAAACATTTCTCTAAGAAGCTTAAATATGTTGTTGTATAACGAAAATTATTTTATAGTAAATTACTTTCGCCCTTACGCGGCCCATTAAGAAGTGAATATGTTGTAAGATGATTCTAAATATAATTAGAGAGGAAAATTCCTATAGCATATTAAAGTGTTTTAAACATTATCATGCAATTTAATGACTTACTGAGCAATTTAGTTCTCCTTTTAAACTATCTTCAAAATCATTAATATTTTTTTTCAAACTTAAATTTAAGTCTGTGTTAAGAATGTTATCCATAAAGTTTAAGTTAAATATTTAAATAAAGTTAATGATGACATAAAGGAGGGATCAACCATTAAAACTTACATTTAATGTTTTTAGATAATTTCTGCCTTAAATTAAGGTAAGTAATGTTTAAATTTGTCATATTAAACAAGCTTTTATTTAAAATACATATATTGGCATCCTATGATACTAAGCCTTAAGTACATTCATAAAATACTGTCAAAAATATAAAAATAGATGAATAGACGTGTTCTTGAAAATACTAAATGTGACTTAATGAAATTATTAATAAATTTAACATGTCTTTATGAGTTTATTAATGACCTATTAATATTTTTAGCAGTCTTTATATAGGATGCCATGCGTATTTCAATAAATTAGAGTCCCAGGTATGCACTTACTTGTATGAACAGAAGCTATCAACTAAAATTTTAAAATTCTTTACATATTTATCTGTGTTAAAATTCCTCTTTGCAAAAAGATTAAAAAATGAATAAACTTGGAATTTATTTTTTGAATTTTAAACGACAACTGCGTGCAGTGCTCCAATCTTTCCTACTTAAAATCTTCTAGACGGATAACGAAAATTTATAAAACGTTTGATAAACTACGAAGTTGAATCACTTTTAATTGTGACGTTTGCTTTTGAAATATTTTAGCTAAATGAAAGAGGATTTCATTTAAAAAATATTTCAGCATATCACAAAAAAGCTTGCACATAAGACCATCTAAATAAATGAATAGTTTAAATTTGAATACACTTTTGTACTTTATTTTCCAAAGCAGAGCTTTCAAATTTTTAGAAATACTTTTGAGAAATTGACGTTATCTGAGTCGACCAGATATTTTTTACTAACTTGAGATTTTTAACCAATTGAAACCACTAAAATGTTTAAAAACTACACGGATTTGACATTTTGATGTAATTTACCATTTTCTGTCCTTCGCCCAGCACATCATCTTCCATTGATATATTTCCCTTGATGTTCAACATAAAACGTATCTACTTCAAAATGCGATTTTATTCAAATTCTTCACTTACGGTAAAGAATTCTGAAGAAAGAGATATCTTGCGGAACTGAATATTAATCAGGCACTGGTTTCTTAAACACCACAATCTCAGAATCCAAATAAAGATGTCGAAATAGATAACTCAACATGAATGGAGAGTACAGTAAAGATCCACCTTTAGCTAACCGATTTCGGAAACGGTAGAGCTCGTATGCTAGAATTAAGGATGGAATGAATATTTATATATTTCTTCATCACAGCAATGTAATTTTCTGAAGATTCAACATGATTTTGAACAATATAAATAAAGCTTCTCTTATCCTATGTAATCTCATCGTATGCATGTATTATGTGCGTAAAGCTTATAGCATTTAATTGTAAGTCATTTTAACATTTCTGCTTGAAACGAGACTTTAACGCCGTATACTTTTTTTTCCCTTGAAAATATTACTATTCGAAACTTTTTAACATTTGTAACAAATAATTGATATAACCTGAATGAGAATTGAAAGCTTTTATGAAACAGCCTACAAATCGTAGCATTTAACTATTAGTAATTTTAAAAGTCTATTTGGAAGCGAAACTTTAACTGCGTGCCTTTTTACTTTCTCGTACACGAAGTATACGAAGAGAAAGTATCGTAATCGTCAAAAAATTCGAACTCGAGATTTTGACGAATCTCCACATTTTAGACCTCCCTGAGTTCGAAAAACACAATTTTGGAATTATGTCTGTGTGTGTGTCTGTCTGTGAACACGATAACTCGAAAACTATTAGAGCTACGGGGATGAAATTTGGTATGTGGTCTTTAAACATAATTTGTAGGCTTCTATTAAATTTTGGACAAAATCCGTCAACGGGAAGTCTGCCTGTCTGTCTGTATGTTCGAGGTCATACGAACGCTATAACTCAAAAACTTGAAAAGCCAGATGAATAAAATTTTATACACAGTTTTTGGGCCACATCCGTCAAAGGGTTGACTGTTTGTCGGTCCGTATAATTTACTTTTGAAGAGAATCCGTTATCTCCACGCGCATGTGTACTGGTTACTGCTGTTCCCGTAATACGGTCTATCTTGGCTCACTGCCAAATTCTTCTCGAATAAAAGTGAATTAATTATGGAGTGTTTTCTTTTAATTTTTCTTTCACGCCGAAATATTTTCTCAATAAGAGTTGTATATTTGATTTGCGGTTAGTTTTATTTTGTATATTTCGTAATGCATTTTTTTCTGAGTGGATTTTGCATTATTTTTACTCTGAAAGAACGAAAGTAGTTGTTAAAAGTAAAGTTATAAAGTAACAAACCAAAATTAGTGTCAATTGATTCATCAGTTCTGGTCTTCATGCTTTTTTTAATTTCTTAAGCACTCTGCCAATGTGCATGATTTTCAACTACAACTATCGGTAGTAAATTTGTAACAATCAGATCGGAGATATTGCTGGCAAGCTAAAAGGCTGCTTAGATGTGTGCAAATCTTTTAGTAACTTACATCATATAATTGAAATGTGGTATGTGGTCTTCTAATTTATCCACGCGGTGGAAGGGGAAACCGCACCTTTTTGGGGAAGTATACGAGAAAGTTTAGGGGAGGCCACTCCCGCTGGTTCTCAAGAAAAACATATCTATCAGAAATTTTTAAACCTATGTAGACTCTAAAAGAGATATCATAAAGTGTTCTAAGTATTTCTTACAACTAAAAGGTTTATGAGCTACCTTCAGTTTCATCTTCTTACCTAAAGTACCGCTTTTCTATATTTGACCCCTATGGAAGTCTCCGATTTCTACATTTCCCTTGTCACTGAGAAAGAATAAAATATATCTACTTCAAGTCTCCGCTCCTATTCAAATTCTACTCTTATGAGGTAAAAATTTCACGAGAGATATCTCTTAGAATTGAATATTAATGATGCATTGGTTCCCTTGAACATTACAACCTCAACGCCCAAACAAAGATGTCTAAACAGATCATTCAACTTGAAAGGACAGTGCAGCTAAGATCTGTCTGTGCCCCCTCATAAAGTCTCCGATTTCAATATTTCCCCTGTCATTAAAAAAGAATCAAATTTATCTACTTAAAGTCTGCGCTTCTATTCAAATTCTACACTTATGAGGTAGAAATTTAACAAGAGATATCTCTTA
Organism: Araneus ventricosus; assembly: GCA_013235015.1. NCBI lineage: Eukaryota > Metazoa > Arthropoda > Arachnida > Araneae > Araneidae > Araneus > Araneus ventricosus. Next base: position 9,492 of record BGPR01036863.1, read on the forward strand.
GAACTGAATATTAATGATGCATTGGTTCCCTTAAACATTACAACCTCAGAGACCAAGCAAAGTTGTAACTTCAAAGGACGTTGTAGCGAAGATGCACCTTCAGCAAACTGATTTGCGAACTGTAGAGCTCTAATGCAAGAATTAGAAGGGAATGAATGTTTATGTGTGCGCATCGCAATCTTGCATTTTGTATAGACTCAACAAGATTAAAAATAAAAAGTTAGAAGTAAAGTTCATGCTAGAAGAGAATGAATCATATAACGTCATTTGATATTTTTGGGTCTGTTTCTCTTGAATGGCAAATTTTAATTTTCGAAATTTCAAATGAGAATCAATGATTTTATTTTATTGCCGGACTGGAGATTTATTTAATAATGCCTAACATGTTTTAATGCATATTAAAACTTTAAAAAGATATATTATTACAAAATACATTAAAACAAAACTCATACATTATAAATTTACAAAAATCAATGAATTTTTAAGAAAATTATATTTGCCTACAGTTCAAAACTAGTCTATGCTTTCTCAGACAACTGCGTAGCGTTTGTTCCTTTCTTATTTAATTTACTCGAAGTGCTTACAGTAAGATTATAAAATCCTGCAATAAACTAAACGGGAATCGTTTCTAAACCTATAAACGATTGAAACCCTTTGAAATAAGTGCTTCCAAGTCACATCTGTATCCGGAGTTTCAGTGTAAAATTATTAAAATAGGTTAATGAATTATAGAATGTTCGAGTTTTAGATTGTCTGACAAAATGAATCAAATTTAAAGCATATACATTCTGTTGTAAGAGAAACCTCGAAATATTAGAAAAATAAGATTTACTGGAGGCCTAAAATTAGTATATGATTTGTATTGCGTTGAGTTTGGACAGAATGACTTTTTTTCTTTAAGGAAAGAATGTCTCTTTTTAAATTATTAAGTCCTACGAAAATTCAAGGCATTTATTTAACAGCCTAAAAATCTTAGCATTTAACTGTAAGTCATTTTAAAAGCCTACTTGAAACGAGACTTTACTGCATTCCTCTTTTTCTAGAAAAACATGAACATGGGAAATTTTTAAACTTTTGTAACCCTTAAAATAGATACACTGAAGTTTTTTTAAATATTTATAACGACTAAAAGTCTCCACAACTGCATTCAGTCTGATCATTTGCCATGAATTAACGCTTTTCTGTCTTTTCCCAATCACATCATCTGACATTTATAGATTTCCTCAGACATTTAGGAAGAACAAGATGTATCTACTTCAAGTCTGCAGTTTTATTCAAATTCTGCACTTACAGTGTAGAAATCTGAAGAAAGAGACTTCTCATAGAACTGAATATTAATGAGTGACTTGTTTCCTTAAGCCGGTCATTCACTTCACAGATAAACTGGATATTTTGGAAGGCGAGAAGAAGAAAACCATAAAAATCTATGGAAATCAGCCAAATGGCTTGTGGTGGTTGGAATTCCGTCTGGAATGAAATCGAAACGAAAAATCAGAGGAATTTCAACGAAAGGAACAATGCCTTGCGTAGATTGAAGCTTCGCTTTGAGGGTAGCATAAATTAAAATCTGCTGACGGGGGAAAATCCAAGAGCGATTGACAAGTAGCTGTAGAGACGGAAAGATCACTCCTCCCCCTATCTTCGTTCAGAGTTAGCGTGAGTTAGAGTCCAAGTGAATGGCGTACCTCTATTTTTCGATACAAATGGGTGAAAAAAAACGGGCTTAGGACAAATGGTCTGGCTATCCTTCAAGTGAATGGCCGGCTTTAAACATCACAACTTCAAAATCCTAACTAAGTCAGTTGAATAGATAATTCAACTTGAAAGAAAAGCAAAGAGCCGCCTTCACTAAACCGATTTGAGAAATGGCAGAGCGCTACTGCTAGAGTTAGAATGGGACTAATGCGTATTTATGTGTATTTTTTGAAGGTTACAAGATTTTGGTAAAAAAATATATATATTTATTTCTTTTCTTAAGCAAAGCTGCTGCTTGAGAAGAATGCATAATTTTACTTTATTCGATATTTTTCGTGTTCCTTTCTTTCGAATAGGAAACAATCATTTCAAAGTTTCATGTGAAAATCAGGAATATCTTTCACTTCCTAAATTGTAGTTTAAGTTTAAAATGCTTAAAATAGGTTAATATATTATAAAACTTTCGAGTGTCAGATTGTCAGAGAAAATGAGTCAAATGCAAAACATATACATTCTGTTGTTAGAAAAACCACGAAATATTAGAAAAACAAGATTATCTGAAGGCTTAAAATTAGTTTATGCTTTATAGATTTGTATTACGTATTGTTTGTATCTATGTTATTAAAATGATTGAAAGTGGTTATGCGAATGTTATAAGGTCCTGTAATAAGGTAAAAATGAAACCTCTATAAAGTTTCCACCAAAAATTCTTACATTTATTTCATAAAGATTTTGTATCATATTAATTTTTACAAAGTCAAGAACTCTATAAATCCTATATATCTTAGCATTCTGGTACAGGTCACTCTTGGAAACGGCACTCTAACCCAGTCTATAGTTATTGTTATAATAGTTAATGTATCAACATGGAAACTGGAAAGTTCATTGGCAGCCATTAAATGGAAATGGAAATATTTAAAAGTTTGTAGTCACTAACATCAGAACCACATCAGACTTGACCTTTTGACCTAAATTAACGTTTCTGTCTTTTCCCGGTCACATCTTCTTCCATTTATATATTTCTCTTGACGTTAGGAAGGAATAAAATGTATCTACTTCAAGACTGCGGTTTTATTCAAATTCTGCATTTAAAGTTTAGAAATCTGAAGAAAGAGATCTTTCGTAGAACTGAATATTAATGACTCACTGGTTTCCTTAAACATCACAACCTCAGAATCCAAACAAAGACGTTTGAATAGATAATTCAACTCGAAAGAAAAGTACAGCAAAGATCCTCTGTCAGCAAACCTATTCGAGAAATTGTAGAGCTCTAATGCTACAGTCGGAAAAGAACTGATGTTTATTTATGTGTGCGTATCTCAACTGTGTATTTTTCTAAGACTCTACATGATTTAAAAAACCATTCGTCTTTTTTTCCCCTTTAGCTGCTACTTGAGAAGAATTGATCAATTTACGTTCGTTGATATATTCTTAGTTGGTTTCCTTTGAATGGTTTTTTAAATTTTAAAAGGAAAATTCGGAATTTTTTATTATCTTTCATTGAGATCAAAAAGACAAAATGCTTAATAAAACTATAATAATAATATAATAAAATATAAGTATAATAAAACTTTCAAATGTCAAATTTTCCAAGAAACAATTACAAATAATACTTTAATAAGTTCTTCTCTTACTTCTAATATTTTTTTTAATAATTAGGGGAAACAATTTAGGAATAGTGACTCCTAACACCTACGATCTTAACATTTTTACTCGGATAATTTCAAATCTATCGTAAAAAATTACTTATATTTGCATACTAAAACAGTGCTTTTGTAAAGTTCTTGAGTTTGCTACACTAAATTCTGCTTAATGTCTGTTTAAAATAAATGTTCAATGCGGAAGTAGAGAGAAAAAAATTACTAATTTCAATTACGGTTATAATATTAATGAGTTTCAGTTCGACAAAATTCAGATGACTGTTATTCATTGTATTGGTGTTCTATATAAGTTCAAAGAGAAAATGTAGTCACTCGATTTTCTAAAATGTTTTTTTTTTTGCAGAAAGCACCACTGCTTTTTAAATTATTTACATTCTATAAATTGTCGCTTAACAAGCAATGCCACCTATCTCATTTTTTTTTTAAATTTCAAAGAGGAAGAAAAAACTGAATTTTTTACAACCAATAACGAATATTTCTGTATTTTTTTAACATCGGAAATGAATATTGGACTGCATATTCCTGTCAGATGTGAAAATTGAATTAATTACTTTGAATAATCTTTCTATATTTTTATTTAAGCAGTTAGAGGGAAATGAAGTTTTCAACCCCACCCCCATCATTTCTTCCACTTTCGAGCTGGAGGACCCATCTACGAACACATTTCTTCATACAACATATTTGAATCGATTGATTTTAAAAGGGGACTTCTGACACTTAAAATTTTACAGGAGAAAAAACCGAATGTGCTATAGGTGCAGGATCCAAGATATCTCGTGATCTTGTTAGATTTCGCAGTAGAAAATGAACCTATTGACAACAACCAAAAACTATTAGAATTTTTAATTTTTTCAAAAATTCAAATTTAAATTTTGCATAAATCCCTTTTTAACATCTAATAGTATAATAGTTTCAGAATTTTAGGGAATAAATTATTATAAAGCAAGAAATATCAATGAAACTTACCTAAAATTCAAAATTTATTTATTTGTGAATAAATTTAAATTCAAAAACTCTAAATAAAATAGAATTTTAAAGTTATTCGTTTTTAAGTAAACGTCAGATTTAAAACAGAAAAAAATTCAGGGAAAAATAATTAGAAGCCAGAAATATCAAAGAAAATAAAATAAAATTACATTATTAAAATCATTTGCAAGTATACTTTAACTTGAAAGAATCCAAATAAATTTTAAAGATATTCATTTTTAATTAAAACTCAGAATTAAAGCAAAAAATTCAAGGAAATGATTATAAAGTCTGGAATATATCAGTAAAACTGAAATAAAATTCAAAGTGTACTTATTTGCAAAGAAATTTAAACTTCAAAAATTTCTGGATTTAAATCAAATTCAGATTTTAAAAAATCCAGGGAAAAACAATTATAAAAAAGAAATATCAATTAAACTCAATTAAAATTCAAAATTTGTTTATTTTAAAATAAATTTAAACTCAAATAAAACAAAATAAAATGTAAAACTTATTTGTTTTTAAGTAAAAATTCAGATTTAAAAACTAAAATTAATAGTGAAAATAGTGATGCAAACGAGTTTTAGTCACTTGAGGGTCAATTCAAAATCCTCTTCTGCGCAGAAGTCCCTTTTTAACATCATACGGAAACAAAGAAATACAAAACACTTAAACGCACATTTGACATTCGTCATTTTAAACTATGACGTCACGCGTCGTGGACGCTGAGAAGACATTCCGTCGGACAAAATGACCGTACTTTTTTTTTTTTTTTTTTTTTTGCGGAGATAATTTCAAACAGTAAGGCAATCACCCAGCGGTAAGACCTTCAAAGACGGATTTACTAATGTTTATGCCAGCAAAAGCCTTCTATACGCTTAAAAAGTGATCGTGAAATCCAAGCAAAGGTCCAAATTTTATTATAGCCAATAACAGAGAGCAGTCGAATAATTTCAAACTGTTGTCTTTGTGGATATTTGTCGCTTCCTCTCTTCGCAACACGTTTCTTCGTCTAACATTGCATGAAACCGCGAACAAATAACCGAAGCTTTCTGTTTAAAAGCAGTAAGGTCCACAAGGTCCTTTTTTTGGTACCAACATGACGGTCTACAATCCAACTATTGTATTGATATTTCCCTACTATCTTAAAATTCGTTTTCAAGATAGGAGCATCATTTATCTGAGTCAGGTGCCGCTTGAAAGTACTCCTGGCGTAGCGCTATAGCCATCTTTATATTTAGTACGCTACAGTTAAGGGACTATAGCGGCAGAAGTGTTGCAAAATTATGGGGAAATGTGTAACTTTAGTGGGCGCCCTATAACCCTTTGCTTACAATGCTAACTTCTGTGAAGATAAGCTCGATAGTTTTCTGATTTGAAATAGAGAGAAATGAACCAGGTTTGATTTTAAAAGGGGACTCATGTAGACTTCTACTGAAACTCACTTTTTTTGCGTTTGATTTGAAGAAGTTATGTGCACGATTTGAGTAAGAAACATGAAATTCTGCCTTCTGCCAGTTATGTTGCAGTGTGCCAAACAAA